>JZLH01S0139213.1:746-19977 GCA_001188425.1 Eucidaris tribuloides
TGATAGATAAGATTAGATTATTACTACACAGTGCACTTCAATTATACAATTATATTACACAATTTAGATATATGAATAAATTAAATATATTATAAAATATTAAATTTCCCTTTCCAGTTATAGTTACATAAATTGCTTGATTAAGCCTATAATATTTTGATGGTAGATGCGATCAAACAGGCGGATAGAAACGTACATACATTGATACTGTGGTAAGATGTAAGCTCTCAAACAAGTCGATAAAACCCAAACATAAAAATCCTTAAATACGTGTAATATTCTTTTTGATCAACCCTCACCCAAAATAACGCAAATCGAATTCAAGAATAAACGTTATTACAAAAAATCTCTTGAATCATACTGAAATGTAGTAGGGATATGTCCTGGAATTGATTCTGCACTAAAGATTCTGCCTATGAAATGGATCAAGTTCAAATATGACGTTTGTTCCCGAAAATTTCCCTTACACCTTGACATCCTTGATTTCGACAGTCAGTAATTAAGCCAGCAATCTTTGTGTTATCACATTACTACAGTGCATTACCACATTGACACTGCATTTGTATTTGCCAAGTATAATTACGACATGTGTAATAAAACTTATCTAGGCCTGTAAGTGGGAAATAGCAAGAGTTATTATGTCATATGTTCTGTGTCTGTCTGTGAATTTTCTTGATCTGATTAGTTAACTCAGGCCTACATAGATAAATTTGCTTTTACCCTCTTTTAAAGTTAATACAGGCACCTCAAACTAATGCTGCCTTACGTTAACGGACGATGAGCCTGAGATGCCAACTCCCACAATCGCATGGAGGTAATGAAACAGGAGTAAAAACTATGAAAACGGTACTGAACAATGCCAGCAAATTTGGTGTAATGTCAAGTTACTTCGTTGTTTATCGCGAAGGTCTGAACCAACTTGGATTAATCCGAAAATACAACTAGACTGATATATCTTATGATAACATACTGTTGCATTACCGTTTTCCATTGCCGTTTGCCCAAAATACTCAAATTTCCGTTGGTTAAAACCAAAAAAAAACCAGAAAATGGTGGATTCTTTACTATTATTCTCGAACAATATCGATTGACTCAAATTCTAAATGTCCCCTCACTGAATATATTAATACTTTCACACTTTAATGATGTTATGACCACGTCACAGCTTGGAACTATAATTATAAGTATAATAACATGCAATAGACAAATATGTCATGCTTATAATATTTGCGCATTGATAAATATGTTGTGAACATGGTATTCATCAAATAATTATATAACATACCACTATTGTTTAATTTAGATTGATAAGATTCTTTAATATCTTTTTTCGACGAAAATAATTAACGATGAATTCTAACAATCTACTTAACAAAATCAATTTATGCAGACTATACGCCACAGGCATTTTGTTATCGTTTTGTTATTTTGTTTTTCAAATTGTTGCCTATTGTGTTTGTTTAAAACTGTTTTTGTTTATGAGTTTGTCAAACCCTGCCTATGCGGGTGAGAAGCGAACATCTCCTTCGTCTTCCGGGCACCAGAGGACCTGGGCTGTATACAATTAAAGATGTTAACAAACAGATAATCTGTTTGTTACCATCTTTATTTTTGATTTGATTTGAAATAAAGATGATTTGTATATATTAGAACATCTACGACTGGAAGTGCTGTAAACACTTAAAACCAGGCAGGCCTATTTTCATTCCCATTCCAAACAAAAACCCCCCCCCAGTTCAACCCATCCAACCAAAATTCAATTTATTATTATCGGGTAAATTATTCAAAAGACAGAAAGAGACAACACAAAAATATTCTTATCATCAAAAACAGAAAACAGGCATGATCTTGTTCGTTCCCAAACACAATGTTCCTTCTATGCCCCCAGCTGCTGATGTATCGGCCGCAGTTTTTCCTCAAATTTAATCAATGGCTTAACCCAAAGTAAATAATTCTTTTCCATTCCCAGATTACAAAATAGCAAATAAAACAAAATCAAGAATAATCTCCTTTTCCGAAACAGAAACAAGGCGATTAATCATCCAAACCAAATTATATCCCCTCTATTCCGGGGAGTAATCGCACACAAATATTAATTTTTATTCATTACTATTAATTTGATTTATAATTTTCGAAATGTATCTTCAATTTTAAATGCATTATTTTGGGGGAGAATTAATTTTGCCTTTTCTTTAATCGAAGCGATTTATTAAATTAGGATAGTGATTCTTGTTGGAAGAATAATCATGCATGTAACAATTACAAAGTCTGAAAAACTTTTAAAATTAGCCAACAGTAATCAAAAGAAAAATCAAAAGATTCGAATCAGCCTTCAATGACTAGCCTGTTTTACTAACAGATTCAGATGAATGTTTGTTGCTTTTTACCGTTGGTTGTAACTCATCAATAAAGAAAGAAGGAGCTAAGCAACTAACAGGCATAAGTTAAAAAATGCGAATGACATTGTGAGTATGTGAGGGAATTATGGTACATTGTGATGAAGATAACCTAAAATTAAGGGTTTACTGTGTGATACTTCACCCTCAGCAAGCTCCCATATATCATTTAGTTTATATCGTGTGTTTTATTTTACGTTTTTGCAAGTTTTATCCCGGGATAAATACCTGCCAGAAACAGCTATAGGGGATGGAGCTTATCGATTCAAAACAGATGCATTACCTTACCACGGCCGCGACTAACACACGTCGGGTAGCATGCATCGGTCACGCAATCGTCAGCTCCAGACCTAGTGCACGTTCAATCTGACTTGGTGGGCAAGAACTCACTTTTTTTCTTAAACTTATGCCTGTTCTTAGTTGCTGGCTCCTTCTCCCTTTAAAAGCCGTCTGTGAAACAAAGACTACAACAAGCAAGATCGATTTCAAGAACTCAAATGAGTTAGTAAAGCATGGAAAAACAGAATAGTTTTTTTTCTATCTCTTTTATAGTCTTCATTGCAATTTTACTGCTACACGTTTATTTAACTATGAGAGAGCAAACTGGATCAAATCATTCATAACCTGCGCCGAAGCAAGGGCAGCAAATTTGATAACGCAAAATGTTGCTCTGAGATATCGCTTGAATACTTTCCCTTCTGACTATTTGCTTCCTTTTCAGTCGACCAGCCACCTGGAACCAAAAATAGTGTTTCCATTGGCAAGCGGGACTTGCTGAGAGGCATGTTGTTTATCAATCATTATTACCTATTGCCTTACATTTTATTTTCGGTAAATATCTTCGCTATTAAGTCCACTTTATGATTTTGTGAAGACGTTTATTGACAGAGCAGGCACAAGCGAATTTCAAGCGTGCTTTTTCCAATTTAAACTTGAACACAAGCTTGTGGCAAATGGTGTGATATAGATTTCACACTAGGGAAGTCGTTCTTGACCATCATTTTCTCACGTTGGGATTCTTACTAAATTTCTTTAAGTAATACATATACACATAAATAAAGAAATAACTAAGATTATTGATGTCTTAAAATATATGGTCTACTGTGTCCATATCCAGGCTTTTTATTAAAGGACCACTATACACGTGTATCAAAAAAAGTAGACACTTAGAAAAAAAATTATTAAAAAATGTTTTCATGATTTTGAGATTATTTTTTTGCCATATGAATATTTTACCTTGGACTAAGCTATTCTGAATGTACACTGTTGGTATGAAAAGTATTTCACGCATGATAGTGAGCACAATCCGCTTTTGTGCAATCGGCCCAAAAAATGGCATTTGCGCACAGAATTGTGTTCTTATAATCAATTGTTTAATGCCTCACAGACGGTGCTGCAGAAGCTCTCAACTGATGTGTGCCACAGGAATTGAATCCTCAGCATGCTCAGTAGAAGAGGTAATATCAATTTTGTGACAAAAAAGAACAAAAAATGAAGCACTGTTCAGTTACCACATATAAAGAAGGATGTCATGTTTGCAAGATGAACTGTGAATTTTAAAAAAAAAATATGCATTTTCTTCTTTTTCAAGCGGGTTGGGGGTGGATAATTGTATCTGAATTATTGCTTTATTTTGCCTTTTTTTTGTCACAGATTGATATTAAAGCTCTTCTCTGAGCATGCTGAGAATTTAGAATGTAGCAAAAAATGAAGCAAATGATTCAGATACAACCCACCCTACCCTTCAAAACAAGAAAATGCCATTTTCTTCAGCTTCACAGTTCATCTCCCCATGCAAACATGACATTTTCTCCTGTTTTTTAGTGGGTACTTCTGAATCATTGCTTCATTTTTTTCGTCTTTTTTGCCACAAAATTGATATTACATCTTCTCTGAGCATGCTGAGGATTCAATCTACTTGTGGACATGAGGTGAGAGAGCTTCTGCAGCACCGGTCTGCTGAGGCCATTAAACATTGACGTATAAGAAACACAATTCTCGTGGCGCAAATGCATTTTGGCTTATTGCCGACAAAAGTGGCCTGCTGCTGCACTCACGCGTGAAATACTTTCAATACCATAGTGTCGTCAGATAGCTAGCGTCAAGGTAAATATTCATGATCAAAAAATAATCTGCTAGATCATGAAATATTTGCGTAATAAAAATTTTTTCCTGAGTGTCTAATTTTTTTTGAAACACGCTGTATAACACTGTGGATAAGGACAGTTTAAAAAATTGTTGGACTCTTGCTTTCTGTATATCTGACAGATGCTATTGAATGGACATAATTATAAACACCTTAGAACACAAAAGTATTGGACAGTTATGCTCGTTACTAGTACAATATGTGCAGAATACAAATATGGCACATTAATTTCCTATCAGGCGATTAGAAATTCTGCAAACACGGCAGCCTAATGTGGGAAACGCTGGAATGGTCTCTCAATGATTTTTTACTTTTTTAAAGCACTTACTGATTATTTTAAACTGCCAATTTTTTCAGCCGGCTTCATTTTTTAGACCATTGTCAGAGACACTGGTAGCATGGGCGCGAATCATTGCAGCTTCAGATTTTTTAAAACTGGAAACACTGTTATACAGTGCCTTTAAGAATCAACATCACCTGAGTTTTGCGAAAGGAAGAATTGATACGAACTCATAACGGTTTTGTATGAAGTTATTCACTGCTTATCTATTTTTGCCACCATACTCTCATGTTAAATCACGCATGTAGACACGCAATTTACGTGTACTGTACACGGTATTTCATTCACAACCTTCATACGACCGTGTGTGCCCAACTCACGACCAAAGCAGAAAGAAAGTGTCAACAAGTCCTCAATGGAATAAGGAAAAGATGCAAAACTGAAGATCATGTCGGCCTAAGAACTGCGTGATAACTCACCAACTACGAGAACACAACATTTCTTGGAAATGCTGACACTGATTATCAAGGGCTCCAACTGAATATTGAGTCGGAAACCGCTGTTTTATACGGTGTTTGAAGGATGGCACAAAGTTTGTGCACAGAATCTAAACGATCTCCTAAAACAAGAGAGTACCTATGAAGATCCCCCTGACATGACTAACCCGCTGGATGATGAAGCTACCTTCAACAATGACAAAGTGACAACAGCAGAGCACGATATGATAGACTCCCTTCAGCCAATGAAACCGTGATAACACACAATACGATTATTGGAAGACTCCTTCAGCCAATAGAAAAGTGTACACACACACGATGATGAAGACTTCCTTCAAGCAAATGAAACGTGCATAACACACACACGATGATGAGATTCCTTCAGCTCAATGAAAAGTGATATCACACAGCACGATGGTGAGACTACCTTCAGCCAAGTAAACGTGATAACACAGAGCACGATTATGAAGACTCCATTCAAGCCAATCAAAACGTGAATAACACACGAGTACGAAGAAGAAGGTTTATCTCCGACCAATGGCTGAGTCGATAGCCTTGTGTACGAAGAAATCCCTGGGGCCGGTTGCCACGAAGCCTTGACATTCCTGACTTCGTGGACATCTCCATAATGGTTCTCACGAACCCTGACATCGTAACTCCAGCCGACAAAATTATGACAGCTCCGCGATCCGAGCCGTCATAAGTCAGACGCCACCTACAGTTAACACTTGCACATTGCATTTCAAGAATCCACAAATGTCAAAATACAACCGGTTCAAATTAGTAATTTTACAAGTAATAAAACCTTTCAAATCATGCTATTAAAATGTTTAAAGGATATTTCAATTTGACACTTATCCCAAACATTGTCGTAGATTATCAGTGATTAAGTTTTTTAAATCTGTATGACATTATTGTTATTAGAGTGGTTAGAAATCATTGTTATAAGCGTCTGTCATTAAATAATAAAAAAAAAAATTTGTGTTATACAACTTAAATAAACATTTCAATACTCTATTAATAAGATAGAATTAATATGAAAGAACAAAAGAACACACTAATAAATATAAACATTAAAAGCGACCAAATAAAACAGTGCACGTGAATGGAAGCTGCAAAATTAATTTAATGCAGTTACGGTATCCTTGCTGGAGGGTCATTATTTAATTGATCATGTGCCTATCTAGTTGACGATAAATTGATACTTAGAGTTATTAAGCGTGTATTGTCTGTAATTATGTGATGGTTTATGTTGATAAAAATCTGTTCCTATTAATTTCAAATAATTTGTCCGTAATTTCAGTTAACGCTGGAATAGCTTGTCACAAATGTTGCAAGTTATCATACCATTTATGGCAAAGATTAGTTTACTATCGATTCCGCTTGGAGTTTGGAGATGTCATGGTTTCGTGCGAAACGCAAATAGTTGTCCGTCATATCTCCAGACATCTGTGACAACTATAGCGCTGCGAGTTATGACGGTTTCGTTGCAACCGGGCCCCTGATTGCTACTGAAGGCGGATTTTGTACTGATTAGGTTTTGTTTCATTAGGCGATCGGAAAGGAAATACTGAATGTCGGACCCAAACTCACTTTTTCGAAATCATCTTTAAGTATATATACCTGAATGCTACCACTGTATTTTGCGTTATACCATGTCGCCACTGAAATGTCGCCTTTTCTTTTTGAGAGAAAGTCAGGGGGTACGCTCTGTCCTGATAGGTAATGCATCAAAATGACATCTGAATGGGGTAAATGGAACACTTAACCCTATATTAACTGGGGGGGCGGGGTCAATTTGACACCCCCCCCTCGACAAATTTCGCGACCACGCCACCGCGCCAAAATTTTTCACCGCGTCACTCGCTGATTTTTACCTTAAGTCTTGCGCATCTTTTTGAGACCGTTTTCGCGAAAATCGGACATACCGTTACGACGACTGCGCGACTTTTTCAATACATGCCATGTCAACCCCAAAATTGCTCAAAACGGTGTGATTTTGTGTACAAAATCAATGGAAATTGTGTTTTTCAGCCATAAATCATAAATGTATGATTATTTTTGCTTTTTACTGATTGAAATGAATTAATTTTATGCTGTTTATAATTGCCAAAAGCCTTCTCCAACAAATTTCATCGAAAAAACAATAGAAAACAAAACGTTGAAAAACAAGAAATACATAAGAAATTCACAAAACAATAAAATACATAAGAAATTAACTTCAATCGGCAATGTTTTTGTTAGATAATTGTTAGAAATGTCAAATGAATATGTTCACAAAAATTACCATTCTACTAGCTATTGTAAGTGAGTTATAGGCGAAACCAGAATTTCATACACTTATTAGCATAATTAAATTACTTTAAAAATAGAAATTAATTTTATTGAAAATTTTACTATGGCAGTCGTGCAGTTACATCCGGCTCTATGCGCACGCAAATTTTCGCGGCGATCGCGCAATCGGCGGCCGAGATCTTAGGGGGGGGGTCAAATTGACCCCCCCCCCCCAGTAAAAACCCGGTCTGAAATAGCCCAGTTAAAATAGGGTTAAGCTTAATGAGCTCAAAGCAAAGATATTGTATATATAATTAAGAAAAATATTACGTTCAATTTAACCCATGTTTCATGATGAACCTTTTTAAACTATGTTGTGATCAAATTACCATATCGTTATCAAATTAAAATTTTGTAAATGGCAGTGTTCCACACTTACCCCAATTCGCTACCCAACCATGCGCCGGTACCCAGTTTTTGGTATGAACGAAAGCAAACAATATGGCTTTGGGCGTAAGTGTTGACACTCGGTAGTATGTGTCAGATTTTATTCTTGATTTGAGGCCAATTATATTGCCAATGTTCCACTTACCCCAATCCACCCTAATGTGGTATAAAAAAAAAATCCATCTCGATATATGGCAATTGCAGAATGTGCAAAAATGCGCCCCCCCCCGGCGAAATAAAAAAAGCTCATGTTGATGATAACATATGTTGTGTGATTTTAAGGCAAAAAAGAGCCACTGTTTGACGCTTAAATTAGAAAGTTATCAAAACTTTATTAAAGGGAAGTGTAACACTCAGTGCTTATGGAGTAATGATAAATGTATAGGTAGATATGTGATTCACAAATTTAAATGTGCTCATTCAGTAGTTACGACTTATTTTCCTATCAGAAACTTAGCAATATATTTGTGAAATCTCTAAAATGTTGATATTCCATTACTGACACGATTTAAAGCTGTTACTTCAGTTAAGTAAATTAGCAGGATTCTGTTATGAATTACGATGGATGGTCATTCACTATTACAGGTACAACCTCACCCGAAAGGTCAAAGTTGAACAAGGAATTTATGCAGTGTATTAGTATGTGTGCCATCATGATCTAATTATGAAATTGTGCACATTTTTACTGATAAAGTATTTTGTACAGACTCACAGATATATATAAACTATGATGATCTTATTAGAAAGTTCGTCGTTTGTCCGGCAGAAAGGCCTTAGCATATGTTCCCGGTAGAAGGGCCTTAACACTAAGGTGTCTCTAACTTGAAAACCATTGGCTCTTTTCACATGAAATCAAAGTAATTGCATATTTTTTAGATCATCTTGTCAGTCCCTTTAATGCAAATATCAAGTAAAGCATTATTTCTGAACGGACAAAAGGCTTCATCCAAATATGTTAAGAGTTTAATAAGTATCTTGTATTGTCTTCAAATATTGTAAATTATGTGAACCCCGATGATTTGAAAATTTCACCAAACAGGCTAAGTTAACACGAATTTTGTACAGTCTTATGAAATATTGTAGATGTAAACCACGTTGATTTCAATAATGAAACTTCTCACAGTAGATTAACTTATTTTTAATTGAGCCTGCACAATCTGAGTATTAAATTATAAATATTCACCCAACATTACGTCGAAGACTTTGTGCAGTCTTAAACATGACAACCAAATATATATGTAGCTTACACAACACGTGTTGTTAACTTTGAGTACATATTATGGATAGAGTTTAGAAAAAAATCAAAGGGCGTGTTTAAACTCATCTAAAATATTTCTAAGAGCTACGTGTAGTGCAAAATATTGGATGTTTCAGTGACATGACCGTTTATGTGATGTTTATGGCTGTAGGCCTAGATTAAGATATGCATACATGACAGATATCCATATAGATACATACATACATACATACATACATACATACATACATACATACATACATACATACATACATACATACATAGAGACGAAGATGTAAAGATATAAAGATAGTTTGATTGACTGTTGGATATATATTATACATGTACATGTATATAAGTTAAATAAGGCAATAAACTGATCCTGTAACGAAATGTGCGTATTATTGTAGAAGATGTAAAATATCGGTAGATGGATATAGGTGAATATGTGTATAATCACGAGTTTTTTGAGATGAAAAATATCTATTTCACTTACCAATTTACTTAGAAAATTATGTAATCTTTGCAATGTTGTGTTATGGTAATAAAATTCGCATGTCTTGCACCAGGCAAAACAACTCATTTCTAGGCATATAAGATCAGCTTAAGATCCGACGTTGAATCTGTGCCAGAACAGTGGTTTTAATTGTCAGGTTTATGAATACGTGTAAAATAAAAAGTTTCTTGCACTATTGAACTGTAAAAAATAAAATATGTTAGACCTCCCTCGCTCTTTAATGGTGTGTTTCCGTGGTTTGTTTAAACATAGAGGTAAAAGAGAGAGTGATACTAATAAAACATTTATGGAGTTTAGTTATATATATGCCGATTGTTATTTATTCAAGGCTTGTTCTTGCCAAACTGTCCATCCTGTCAAGTCGTCTGATTTCATTAAGTCAATGTTAAATGTATTGACCCTGTACCACCCCCCCCCCATGACAAAAGGGCATAACTGACATTTTTTTTTCAAAATTGAGTTATATAGTGTAGAGGACTCAGTACATCATGTTAAACATGCAGAACCAAAAAAAATATTCACTAGTGTCCCTTTGTTTCATTATCCGCTTGTTAATAGGACACTGAATCACTGAATCACGCTGAACAGGGCTTTAAGGCTGTGAATACAATACATTTTGCTCAATATCTCCTAAACACCAAAATTTCACTTGTGCCCTTTTGACATGGGGGACAGTGTAAACTCATATCATTAACTTTCATACTTGTTGTTTTCTTTAGAAAGAAGAAGTTTATAATAAGTTTTAAGCATAACAATTCGCAATGATTTGGCTATTATTGCGGTATATTAAGTCAGATTTACTTCTACACACCATCAAACAAAATCATGAGACATCTTTTCAGTGGGTAATAACTTTAATTATGGTCAGGTACGTTACATGAAAAGGACATGGACAAAACGTATAAGTATTTGTTCTCATTTTCCTGAAACAGAGGTCATTAAAACAAACTGTGGCATTCATACTATTTTTGGTAGCTTGATAAATCATTTGATGTAATACTTATTGAAAATTACATGTACCACCACATAACTTGAGCATGTTAACAAGTTCAGGACTTCAATTCCTTGTTTCGGAAACCAGTGCGGGCCTACCTGACAACATTGATTTGTTTGTTTCTTAAATGAAACTGAAATATCAAACCTTGTAGTTAAGTAGTTAAACAAACAGGAAATAAAACTGATACCAGAGAGACACGCAATTACATCACAGTTAGAAAGTGAAAACTCTCTCAAATTCACCTCCAACTTTAATTTACCTTGGGGTTGGTTGTCTGACGCCACGGAATCCTGAACTACTGGAAATATAGTGTTCATATAAGGGCAGTGGTAGGATAGGAAGATGTTGAAAATGCCTCAAAAACCAATACGTTCAAACGTATGCCAATATAGTATTCAAATAAATCAAAGCAATGAGAAACCCCTTTGCGGATTACTCTTGAAAACTTCTTACGAAATTGCATTACTATTTCACATTCCCTACATGGGTTACAATAGGTAAACATATAGTATTATGACACAAATAATCTTTAACTTGACGTGCCAATCCAAGTGGATTAGGCCCCAAATCTAAATCGTCTTCACCTGATGGGAAGCTTTTGTGCCAGGTATGTCAAAAATCTTTTTGATATGATTAGAATACCACTAAACAATACCCTGCAACCAAAATGGACGTTGACCTTTACTGATGCGTATTGGTGTGTACATCACCAAATCACAAATTATTTCGTGAAAATCTGCATTGCATGTTTTCAAACCTTTTTGGAATACTTCCTGCAAACTACTTACCCCCACCAAGAAATCCCATCCAGACCCTCTTTATTCATATTCCAGTTGTGACGCCCTCATCCTGTAATTCCTGAGCTAAACAATAGACATTCCTACACAATCTTTGCTATATCTACGTACACATGCCTACAAAACCATTATTGCAAATGTTTCTTTATGATACAGCAGTCTATTATGATTCAAAGGTTAACAGAAGGTATTGTATCAAAATGTGGTGCTATTGTAGGCATGTACAGACAAAACAGCATAAGTATGTGAAGGAATATAGCTCTGTATATTGTTTAGCTGAAGTGTTACACACGGTAAAACCACTGAAACTTTTTATACAACCTTGTTTAATATATAAAATGATCAGGTATTGTTTGTGTTTGCAAAATTAAAAAGCAACGTTTTTAACTCATTGTTCAAGAAATTGCACATTACTGTTTAAATGTTTAAACTTTGAAACAAATCCTGTTCAATTCATATAGTAACTTATGATGTATACAATTTATCCGACTGTGTTACAAAATATTTCAAAAAGTCTTTGGTGCCATCTTTTACGAAACTATTATTTATTTGTTGATGTACACACCAATAGGCATCAGCAGAAATCGATAACTTGGGTAGCGGAAGCCACCATGGTTTAACAAATTAATCATCGTCATACCTTTGAAATAAACCATTTACTATTGGGATTACCATTTCACCACCATTGTAGTGCGTGTAATTTTCGGAACATGCATAAATGTTACAGGTTTGTCGGCAAAAACACAACAGCAGGCACAACAATTATTTTTAAACAATTTCCCCAATACCTACACTCCCGACACATTTACCACAAACATCAATAACAATATACAATTACAACAAATATTACATCTTCTTCTTTCTCAGTAAAAAAACAAATACAAAGAAATGCAGGATATTAATTCCTCGTTTCTGACGTCATTGCTGGCTGTAGGCCAAGTGAAAAAAAAATCACTTTCGTGTGAAATTGAATCTGAAAGATCAAAACTGGTTAGACGGAAGCGTTATACCTATACGTAAACGGGAAATAAAACTAAACTCATATTATCACGCAATTGCAATACAGTTACAAAGTGAAATTGTCTCAACGTATTTTGCCTTGGGTGTGGCTGTCTGTCACCACACAATTCTGCACTACTGGAATTATAATGTCCATATAATGGCAGTGACATGATAGGAAGAGGGTGAAAATGACTTAAAGGTTAGTGACATGTTTGGGAACACGTAAAAATGCCTCAAGAACCAAATGAGTTCAAATATATACCAACTGTACACCAGCAGGAGTACATCTCCCAGCTGGAAGGAATTTTCTTTAGTATTTTAATCTTCTCGTGCCCCGATAGAAATACACTCTATAGAACCCTAGACAACAGATTTGTCTATTAAGGGACATACAGATGGAAGTTACTTTAGAACGAGTCAACTTTTGGCATCCAAATTTTCACAGTATAATCCTTGCCCAGTTTACTTGATTCTAGCATTGTTTTATCCCAAGGTGAGGACTACCCCCAATCATGTCATTAACCAAATACGAAATTGCATTCCTATTTCACATTTCTACATAGGGCAATAAGTAAACGTTGTACAGTCCTGGACAAACGTTCGTAATATGTTTATTTCTTTGCGTATAGCCCTGTTTTAAAGTGCAGATTTTTTTTTTTACAAATAGTGACAATTACCCATGCAGAACATATCATTACTAAGTTCAAATGAGCTTTACACATGGGCGGGCGGCACTATGTTAAAAATTTAGGAGGGACGAAATCCGTAGGGGAAAATTTTGCCTGCTAAACAATTTTTTTACCAGCCAAAACGCAAGCCGAACAGCGTCCGATGAGGGGGGTTTAGGGGGCTGACGGCGACAAAAAAAAAAACATTTTTGCCCGCCATTTTTTTTTCTTACAAGCAAAATCAACAAGAATAGGAGGGCAATATTTTCGAAAAACAGAAATTCCCGTCAGTTTAACAATAAAATAGAGGGTGGCCGGCCACCGCCTGACCCCTCCCCCTCCTGTGGCCCCGCCCGTGTCTCTACTTCAGGACAAAGAACCCTTTTACTAATATGACTGAAAACTGCATTTGGTAGAAAAATATATTCAAAATTTTTGTCCATGACTGTATTTCTACACAATATTCGTTGACAATGTTCACTAACCTGTGACACTCTACCCTGGGTGGATTTGGCTCCAAATAAAAATCTGCACTTCATGTTGTACCTTTGTACCAGGTAGGGGTGGCGCCACCGGGGGGATCCCTATTGTTTTCAAAGTAACGAACATTACGTGCATTTTAGTGTTTTCGGAATTCCCCCCCCCCCACACACCTCAAGATTTTTAATGCCTGACTTTCTTGTTGCTTTTTGGCCATGAATTTGACCGTGAACATTTTGTTTTGCCGCGAAAATGTTCCGCCAACACGTTTGCCAACAACCCTCCCACTAAGTGACTTTTCGGTTCCTTATTTGGCCCCGAATTTGGCTCTAAAAACATTTCACCGCGAAACCTGTGACAGTGAAAACCTGTTTGTAAAGACCGCGCAAGGCCGGGAGACAAAATAAGTGTTCTTTATGAGAAGATGGTCTTTAGGTACAGGTTCCTGTAATACATATTTCAATGGGAATCACTTTTTTCAAGGAAAAAGAAATTTCGTTCTTTATATCAAGATGGTCTTTTTACATAGGTGGTCACTAGAGCAGGTTTAAATTAAATTGCAACGTATGAAAAGGCGTCAGGCATATACACATTTCTAAGACAACACGGTACTCCAATTTACAATTTTTTTAATTCTTTTGAAGCAGCTTGCAAAGTCGGCACTATCACCAAATTTAGTACTCAGAACTTATGACTTGGATTGATCTAAGCACTCGCTACAAAGACACATAATTTTAGGTTCGGTCTTTTTCACCTTACTGAGGGGTGTCATGGTGGGCTTAAATTTAATTTTTTTGCAACTTGCTTTTAAAATTAATTCTTATTATTTCAAGGAGGCTTCATCAGAAATTACATTAATATTTGATATTTCACCCGGAATGTTGCTTTAATGTCAAAGGTTTATATCTGTAAACTGATTCCAAGATTTATTTCATAAGGATTCATGCTACCATCAGATCATGTCAGAAGTAAAATATGATGTGAGTTGCACACAGCTATTTTTTCCGGGTCCGTGGTTCTGGGCTATATTATGATTTTTTTTCCGCTAAATGCAGACTTTTGTTATATCAAGAAGGCAGCATTTACCGTAAATTCAAAATTTGCAGGAAAACTAAACTAAACTTCTTTGTAATGATAATGACAATTGACAAACAAGAGGATTCTTGCTGCACATGACGTTTTTACCATCGTTGACGAATCAGAATCAAAGGATCAGATAATACCCAGCCAACAGAAGATCACATCGAACTTAGTCTAAATATTTTCAAATAATCTGTCAATGTTGCAGTATCACATGGACACACTTCTGGTTACTCTCATATCCTGCAAGTCTGTATCGTTGGGCCTTACCTGTCGCACAGTGTGAAGATTAGATCGGATACATACCCTTGTGGGAGAACAGCGATAAACAGATGTAAAGTTAAAACCATAGATATATCAGGTAAAGAATAAATCGTTTACATATACGAGCACTATGGATCAGTGTTAACGTTTCCACCGTGTCGTAATTGCAACACTATTATGGAGAGGTGGCATCTTTATCTTCTTTCAGCAATTGTTCTGCAGCTCTTCGGTAAGACATTTGCAAACCCCTTTAATCCCCATTTTTTACCATTTTCTATTTATCTGATTCCCCTATCTACACAAACATGTAGAATCTGTAATTGGTAAACACTTTCCAAAGTTGTTTCGGTTAATATTCATGGATGTCTTTATGTTTGTGCGTGTATTTCTGAATTTGCTATTTTGTCCTTGATTATGATTGTGCAGACTCTGATCTTTCTGATGAGGTATAATTTGGATAACCTAAACACCATATTAACCCTTTGTATGCTATAATGTAAAATATAGGTACCGCGTAAAATCTCGGGGGTCTACCCCCCGGAGATTTTTCATTAATTAATATTAATTAAAAAAAAAACGAAAGACATTCAGAATCTGTTATTGGTGTGATATGACCTTTAGACACAAAGCTTTCAAATAAAAACGAAATCCCCAAAACTAAACTTGGGCTTTAATGTTTTTACATCTCTCGTCTTTTTTCCTTTTTTAAAAAAATCATTCTATTAGCACAAATATCTTTTTATAGGCCCACTATTAAGGGTCAAGTCAACCACAGACAGGATGACAACTACAGTGTGTCTCAAAAAGTAATTGTGCAAGTCAAAAGCTCCCTCTTAGGTAATGAGAAAAACATTTTTGTGACGTCATGCTTACATCACCATTAAGGGCATAGTCTTGGCTTTCAAATGCCGTTTGTTCTGTTCAGTTTGCTTGTTTTAATCCTGAGATATTTTCAGTTAACAACGAAAATGTAAAATCACAAATGTGCCATTTTTACTACAGTCAATATAGCATTAGGCCCTCTCCCCGTAAAAGTGACACAATTGTGATTCCACCGTTTTGTTGTTTACAAGATACCTCGAGATCAAAACAAGCATATCATACAGAACAAACAGCACTTGAAAGCTAAGACTTTGCCCTTGATATTAACGTGAACATGTGTCACATAAGTATTTTAACTGTCAAAGAGGGCGCTTTTTACTTGAACAATTTTTTGAGACGTGCTGCAACATGTCTCAAAAAATTGTGCAAGTAAAAGGCGCCCTCTTCGGCATTTACAGTTGTGTCACTTTTACTCGGGACTGTAGTAAAAGTGGCACAATTGCGATTTTACCCTTTCTTATTTAAATTAACATATCTCAAGATTAAGACAAACAAATTAAACAAAACTAACGGTATTTGAAAGCTAATACTTTGCCCTTGACGGTGATGTAAGCATAATGTCACCAGAGTATTTTCTAATTGCCAAAGAGGGCGGTTTTCAATTGCACAATTTTTTTGAGACACACTGTAGTACTGGAATACAGGCACATATTTATGAACATGGGCTGTTGCAGAGCCGCAGTGTACAGATTGTAGGAGGAACACTAATGTAGTATTTTTCCCACACTGTCATGGTTGTTTCCGTTGCATTATGGGTGTCATTAGTGCATCCTTTTTATGTTAGTCAAAAGAGGGCGTTTTAATGCTGTCATGACAGTGGGCCTTTAACGTGTGATAACATATTTCAGTGAGATTGACCTGATTATACATATATATGCACTCATGCTCATATGGAATATTATTATGGAATATTTTAAAGATTTATTTAAAAGTTGTCATTTTTCCGTGAAAGGTACATTTGGGATTAATGTTTGCTCAGCCCAGGTGAAACAATTATAATCGAAATATTTCAGGAATGTCCTTTACTTTAGTCGTCTCATGAAATCCAAAAATTTCTTCACGTACTGCGTTTTCGTGAAATAAACACTCGTCTTTTGAAAATTTGGACGATATAGGCGAAAAAATTTAAGTATCAACAAAATATTCCGTAATTATGACCGGTGTGTTGGCTCAGTTGGTAGAGCGTCCGCCTCACGACCGGGACGTCGAGAGTTCAAGCCCGTTCAAACCTCGGCCGCGTAAGACCAAAAGACGTTAAAAGATGGGAGTTGCTGCTACCCTGTTTGGCGTTCAACGATTTAAATGATAGAGCAACGTCGAGATTTGGGCAATGTCGTTTCCCAAATTTACTATTTTTTACACTCCAGCGATCATCAGAATACCGAAATATTCTCACGTCTCAGCATGCCATACCAGACAAACCGTGATGACAATGGAGATGTAGCTCGCTTCGTCTTCCTTATAAAAGCGAGGGCATTCCTGCCCTTTGTCATCGCGGTTTGTCTGGTATGGCATGCTGAGACGCGAGAATATCTCGGCGTTCCGCTGACCGCCGCTGTTGAAAAATTGGCAAATTAGGGAAACGACATTGCCTCGGAATAATGGCCGCAGGACCCAAACAAATTACTCAAAATCAATGATCATGGTATCATATTGTTGGAAAAAGAATGTTCTAATCACTGAACTAATCACCAATGACATTTTGTGAATGATTTTGAAGAAATTAACGATCGCATCTGTAGCATTCTTTTTGGGCCACGCTGTATAGGTTGCCCTGCTTAAAATAGCATGAATCGGCAGGTAGTCATCATGGAAATCACAGTCCCCTTTGAGCCCAGTATGCATAGAGCCAGGGACGGGAAGCTGGAACGTTATTGTCAACTATATAAAAAAATGGCATCAAAGAATGAAACGTTGAATCCCATTTGGTGTGTTTTGGGGTTGAAAGCAGGGGATCGATCCTAAAGAAAACAAACACAAGTTAAGAAGATCTTTCGATTCGTCGGTAAAAAAATCATGCAAGGGAATCATAATTATTTAAGTCAACTAGCACTCATTGGATCGTATGTAGAATTTAAGTGAAGATCAGACCCCACCGAGGCAGACATGACACTATCGGATTAATATAATGTCCCCCTCCCTTTGAGTTTTTCCCAGTTTCGGAATTTGCACACTATGTTCATGTCATTATGAAGTACTCAAATCAAAATATAAACAATTTATGCCTAATAATGGCAAATGGACTGATTTTGATATCTGATATGTTCTTTGCCATGACTAATTCAACTAAGCAACTTAAAACCAACCACAAATGCAATCCTAAACCTGTAATTACAAAAAAACAACAACAACAACTATTTAGATAAGATGCATAGGATTGCATGTACATCGAAGGTTTGTAAGCCTATGTTAAAGTACATATAAATGATTTTTAAATTTCAAGTTTAAGACCGCCTTTTCTGTTGTTTTAAAGCTTGAGTTAATCATGCCCCTAAAACATATATTTAGATATCAAAATAAATCCATTTTATTTTGACCAATTTAAGCATTTAACCTTTGACCAAAAGTGCATTGACCTTTCCACAATTTTGTCAATAGCGACTTAACGAATGATCAGACATATAGCAAACTATACCTTTTTGGATTCTGCTTGACAATATGAGTAATTGGATGTATCATACGAACCAATTAGACAACTTTTTCAATTTTTACTCCTGTAGAACTCATTTTGAGCCCTGATCAAAATTACTGACATTTTGAAGAGTGTTCGTTTGGAAACATAGTCAAAACTCTTGGTATATAGGTCTTAATGTTTGTAGATTGCTAGGAGAAACGATTCCGTACTTTGCAGATACGCTGGTACTTTTTATGTAACATATAAACATTCTTTGGGACAGTTTATGATTATAATTTTCATTGTGTGGCATGATGAAGTTGTGTTTTTTGTATTTCTTCTACTTCTTCTTCTTCTTCTTCTTCTTCTTCTTCTTCTTCTTCTTCTTCTTCTTCTTCTTCCACTTCTTCTTCTTCTTCCTCTTCTTCTTCGTCTTCTTCTTCGTCTTCTTCTTCTTCTCCTCCTCCTCCTTCTTCTTCCACTTCTTCTATTTCTTCTTCCTCTTCTTCTTCCTCTTCTTCTTCGTCTTCTTCTTTGTCTTCGTCTTTTTCTTCTTCTTTTGCTGCTGCTGCTACTGCCCTTCAACATTATATATATTTCTTCTTTTCATTATTCATTATTATACACGACATTGCTTCCTGAATTCACCAATA
>JZLH01S0139213.1:32141-56566 GCA_001188425.1 Eucidaris tribuloides
TCCATTGTTTTAATTCAATAATGCGTGAACGATGAATTATAAATTATGTATCACATAAAAGAAGAGGAACAGAGCTTTACAATCATACCTAATTCATTGAGGAAATTATTCATTATGATAGAATAAATTTCCCATGAATTCCGGTTTCCTTTTTTCTGGGACACACTGTATTTCAAAATGATTGTTTTGTGCTTTAAAAGAGGGCAATTTTACAAGCACTCAAGATGACCAGATTCACTATACCCATTTCCTCTCATAAACTTACCCTGTGAAGATCCAGTCTATTTTATTCTTCACCGGAATGGACATTGTTTATGCGTGCATATCTTATCAGTGGTAGCACAATTTCTTTTCTGTCCATTTAAAGACAGAGTACGGGATTTGCACGTCACACACTAAAAAAATAAAGGTGCGCACAACGTGTAACTTTGCGGAAATAGGTGCAGAGCAATTTCTGCGGCGGTCTTCGAGAAACTCCACACCTTTCACGGCTGAGCGCTCGCCCCACTCCATTGTGTTTGCAAGTTTGCACATTTGCCTCCAACGTATTCAAATTTATGGATGTTTTCTCTTCCGAAGCCTGGTGTGAGCTATTTCTTTCACCTGTTTGTATAAATACAATATCAATACTGAAAAATGCAACTTGTATACATTATACTATTTTCTATGTCGGACAAGCTCAAACAAGCTTTCAGGTTGTCAAAAACAACCTTTGTTTGGAAGGTATGCATGGAATTTGAATATAACGAAAACGGCCTATACATCCAAAATTTGTACCTTTAAAGGATGAAAATAATGCACCTCCGGCTTCAACACTATATAATTATGTGAAAATACACACTTTTACGGCCAGCGTGTTGGCTAAGTGGGTAGAGCGTCCACCTCAAGTGCGGTAGGTCGCAGGTTCGAGCCCCGGTAAAGTCATATTTGTACGAGTTTTTGAATATTTGTAAATGTTGATTAATAAAGTGTATTATAATGCAAATACTATAAAAAGCACTGGAATGAACATAAACTGCGGTTCACACACAAAAACACAGTTTGCAAGAAAAAGAAGAATATTTTTTTATTTTCTATGGTGCAACTTTGCACCTATCAGAAAGATGCGACCTTGCACCTTTCAGAAAGGTGCACTTGCACTTTTAAAGGTGCTCCCAGTTTGACATTGGTCTGCACCTTTGAAGGTGCAAAGTTGAGCCATTTTTCTTCGTGTGCAGAAAACGGCAACATGAATGAAATCAGATCAAATCATTCACAATGTAAATATTTGTATAAATGAACACTTGTCATAGAACCTTTGGGTAGATTACGTAGTTTTGGTAAAATCTGGACATCTAAACTTTGCCGTTCCAAAATTGTTCGATAAGCCGTTAGCCGAAGGTCGCGCGGAATTTAGCCGTTCAACCAATCCGTGTGCTCCGCTGGTCATGCGAACGTACACATAACCGCGATTCGCAATTTGAGCAAAATTTAAAGTCACGGAAAGAACAATATTCTGGTAACATATCGTTATAGTTTTTCTCATAAACCAAGAAATTCATGACGTATGGATATCAAACTTTCAACACACCATTTGTAAATACGAAACTACCGTTTGGTGTTGATAATGAAGGGAAGTAATGGACTTGTAAATCCCAAACACAATTTTTAAACAATACTATGAAGCTCAGATATCAAAGTTTGACATTTTTTGTCTTAAATTGAAGCTCCACAATGTTAGCCTACTACTTTAATGTTTCTATTCCACATTCCTTTCTTTTTGATCTTTTTGATGTATGTCTTCACTTTTACATTTTTATAAGCCACTACTTTTTTTTTTCAAATTAATGTACCTTTGACACGCATGCAATGTAACAGAAGTGCGGTTGGTTTTATTTCTTGATGTAAATTTGTCTGAAAATTCGGTTCAAACTCAGAATACACTCGTCTGAATGTTTAGAGTTTTCCATGGTAAAAAAAATGAAATAAAAACGAAATATTTTAAAAATCCTATTTTGCTGATACGCTGGTACCTCTTGTATAACAAACATTAACACGTTCTTTGGAGACGTTTATGATATGTGATGATTGACGGTATTGCATTGTGTGACATACTCTATTTCATTTTTAAGGTGTAATTTAAATCAAAAAAAGGTACAACATGTTTTATTCTTTTCCGTCTGAGTTTTTTTCTTTGGAATTTATGTTCTTGTTGCCCGTATTCTCCGTTTGTTGTTCTTCTTGATTTTATAATCTTTGTAATCATCTCTCTTTATGATTCTTCTTTTTCGTATTGCTCTCTTCTTCTTCTTCTTCTTTTTCTTTTTCTGCTCCACCTCCTCCTTCTTCTTCTTCTCCTTCTTCTTCTTCTTCTTCTTCTTCTTCTTCTTCTTCTTCTTCTTCTTCTCTCTTCATTATTCACGAGACACGACATTTCTTCCTGAATATACAAATCCGTTAATAGTACTAAAATATCAAGAGTGACACTCTTAACATTGGTACTATACGGACTAGCACTGTTGCTTATATATCATATTTCCTGCAGTATATGTCGGATTTGCGGTATACAGACTAGTAGTATTGGTTATGAGCTTGTTCGCAGAACGGGTTAACACCATTTTTTTTAAACCTAAAATTGAGTTTTTAACATCTACCCATTTACCACCCACTTACCTAGCAAAAGCATGGAATTTGAAGCTAGATTCTACAAGCACGTACAGAACATTTTTTGGTTTTACTTTTATTTTTCCATAGGTGAGTGTTCAAACTCAGAAATGCATTTTCCTCCAATGTAACCCGTTTTGCGACATTGTTAATTTCCTTCAGTATGGCTGGGAATTTGCCAAACTGAAACTAAAATGGAAAATAACCGTATAAGTATTTACATAACTTTCAGATGTGCTGGTACTTCTCTGAAAATGGAGAGCTCTCTTTCAAAATCAGACAGATCACACTTTTTATAATTTGCATTTTTCACAAAGCACTCAACGTTTCCTTCTTGGTTTTCCTCCCAAAATAGCACAAATTTCATGTTAATTTGGAAAATGAGCTAAATCTACATTATTTGAAATTTCAATTTAGTACATAATATATCAAAACGTAAAGTTTTCCAGATTTTCATTCAGAGCGTAGTTTTACATTTCTGTGATGTAAATATACATGTATAGACCTATCCCCTGCTGTAATAACTTAACAGCAAATATGTTAATATACAACTACAGTTTTCTCATATCTGACTTATATGAATCAGCGGGAATATGTATTTAAAGAAAAATGGGTTGGGGTCGAAGATCGGCTGACTTTGGTTTCATTTTTTCTTTGTAGAAACAGTTGGTACTACTTGGAAATGGTGAAGGTGGTAACTGGCAATTAGTATTCGTTACGTTGGTTGTTGTTTTTGTTTCTGTTATGTATACACATGTATACATGTAATAAATATACATACATGTATCTGCATGTTGCAGCACAAATTGTCGCCGCGTCACAAATTGTCGCCGGCGAGAATTTGTGACGACTTGTGAAAACCTGACGGCAGAAATTGTTGCCGGCGACAATTTGTAACACTCTACATAACTACATAATATCTGCACATCTATACATAAACCTGACGGCAGAAATTGTTGCCGGCGACAATTTGTAACACTCTACATAACTACATAATATCTGCACATCTATACATAATTATAAACATACTTACATGCGGCGTAGACAGCAGACAAAAGAGTTCATGATTATACAAACAAGCATAATTATTAATGGCTATACCGGAGCGTTCAGATGTAGCTGTTGATACGGAATAACATGACTATATTTATCCTGATATATTTTTAGGTACCTACACGTTACCTGTAGGAAGTCTTTCGTGTAATCATGGTGTTTTGTAGCCAAATGTGTAGGAATAAAATAAACGAATAACATGCAAATTACAATATAGCAAAACACTTCAAGTGAATGGGCAATAGGATAAATTTCAACAAGTACCGGAACGGGTAGAACCCATTTGAAGTTCCATATTTTGAAGTTGGTGGTTCTGGCAATAATTTTGTGGCGTCACCTTCGATCCGTATGTCTCCGGAATTTTGTTCACGTTGTTGCTTTCTGTCATTTTCGATACACGTATGATTAACATTTGTTACTGCTAAGAAGTGACGGGACCAAGACATAGGCTCTTAAGTCGTTGTTTATGTAAATCACCCTCCTCCACCGGAGTTGTAACCCGTGGTGTGGACAAGACATTCTCCATCGAACATCAACAATTAAACATGACAATGAGGTGAAACGTACACATACGAAGAAAAAAAATACTCAACTGATATACGACAACCACATTGAATTTATCCTCCACCATTTAGAAAATCCAACGATTGTAAAGCCCCCTTTAATCAGGGTCTCCATTTCCAGGTAACGAATAGGGAACTACTATTCACATCGTTGTTTTTTTCTTATTCTTGATAGTAGTCTGTCATCCTGACCATAATTCTTGATAAAAGTAAGTGATATTATTATTGTGCTTTCTTTAAATAGCTTTCGTCAGGTCACAATGCTCTGAACCAGACAGTCTCACAAACGCCCAACTAGTACTATTGTTCGATCCTATGACCAAGCCTATCCCTGTGGGTTCTTCCGTTAAATGGCGATGTGAAGACGGCTACACTATGTACGGGGAAACTGATGTTGTCTTGTGGGTGTGTACGTCTAATGGTACGTGGATGGGAGAACGCCCGAACTGCACAGGTAACAGCATATGTCACCCTACTACTTATTGTCCCGTTATACTAGAATCGAGATACCTCTTTTAGATATTGCTCTTCAGTACAAGCCATTAAAACAACATTTCAAATAAAATCTTACACGATTTCTCCCTGTGTTTTATCAAAAAGGACTAACTAAATTAGAACACATTCTACTAATCAGCAATGTAACTAATTTCATGACTCAGCTGGCCAATAATGATGATAAAATGAAATTAGATCGGCAGGTCGTAAGGGAACAAATACCACGCAATAGTAAATGATATAGTCCAGGACAGAGCGAATGGAGCTTACATGTAAACCTTGTTTTGTGATACATACAAAGTTTTTGACGAGGTTTTTTTTTGGCAAGATGAAGGTGCAGATTGTAAATTCGATGAGTGCCAGCCGTGAAACAGTTTTTCACATTATGCAAATATAAAAAAATGGCCGCCACCACTTTGTGAGATATATGCATGCTGTTTTGACGTTCCCTGTTGATATGATTTGTGACGATTCCATATCAATTGATTGTTCCGTATAAAACCCTGAACATTTTCCTAAAAACGCCAATACTCAAAATGGCTGACACAAATTCACAAGTTAGTTATCCATCATTTTCGTGATCATACAATCTTTATGTTTGTTGTCAATACGAAGGTGCAGATTTAAAATCAGCCGAGTACAATTTGCGAAACTGTACCGTATTTTCGAGAAAAAAAATAGAAATAAAAAATAGCCGCCATGCATAATACGCCTACCTCAATATGTGATCTCATTGTGTGGCGAATTATTGATAATTACGATCACCAATTCTAAGTGCTTTCTTGTCAACGTGAATGACCTTAATCTCAATCTGCTAGGTGTCAGATGTCAGATGTTAATTTGAGTATCTTTCTAAAATGTAAATCGCTATATCTACTGAAGACGACTATTTCTTTTTAAGAATATTCAGTGTGTCGGAATATGCCGTAGATTAAACTTTAGCATGCAATTGCAACCGTTCTTATCGTAATCAATATAAGATGTGTTGGGGAGACGTGCGAGAAAGATGTTTCAGCTGCAAGTAGCGTTTGAAATCTGTATTAGCCTACATGACAGGATAAACGTGTCAATTTGCCAAACAACCAATGCACCGCCAATGCATAATGCAGACTTTTTTGATGTGTTGAATTAGCGTGTAATTATTTCCTTCATTTGAAGGAAAATTCTTTACGATGTTATTTCTACTTATTGGTTGAGATGAAATTATCGCCTTACAGGTGAATGACATGGTTGGGGGCAGTCCTCAACTTGGAGTAAATCTATTCTAGAATGGACTAAACTATGCAAGGATTCAGCGAAATTTTCGTAGTCAAAAGTTAACTCATTTTAATAGTACTACCATCAGAATTTCTTGTGTAGCTTTCTATGGGACTAATTACTGTAGGGGCCCAAGGGAAATTCTATCCTGGTATTTGCATGCTTGATTCACCTCAAGTAAACACTTTCAAGACAAAGCATATCTGTCAGTCAGCTGAAGTAATAGACTGGTATATATTTCAACCGGATTGGTTCAAATCATGTCACTGCCCTTTACTATTGACAAGAAACTATCACAATATCGCAGAAGTCAGAGAAGAAAGCCCGGGAAGGGGGGGGGAGGAAGGGGGGCACTCGACTTACAATGTGATACCTATGTGCCGCACCGCAGTCAAAAATCGGGGGCTCTGGAACTGAATTGAGCGAAAAATGGGGTCTCTGGAACTGGAGCTAAGGCTTTAGAAAACTATGCTCCGGAACTACAAAGCGGCGAAGGGTAATGCTCTGGCCCGGCCGCGCCTCGAAGCGGCGCGGCCGAGCAAAAAAACAGAAGCGAAACGGCAAATTTGGGGGTCTCTGGAACTGAAAAAAAAAAAAAAAATCAAAATTTTTCTGTGCCTTCTGAAATTGTGATGCTCTAGAACAGAAATTTTGCATTTTTATGGTTCAAACCTATGGAACAGTTTACCCCAGAATACGCAAAATGTAACATCTTTTCCCATATTTAAGAAACAATCTAGAATTTTAACTCTTAACTCCGAATTTTAAAAAGCAGTTTTAATTTTGATTTAATGTAAATATTATACTTGTGTAATTTTAGATTTAATTTAAATGTAATATAAATACTCTACTTGTGTGTGAGTTTAGTTTTTATTTTCAATTTAATTTAATTTAATTTAATTTGATGTTACTTGTGTAAATATTTGTTGTTGTGTATATAGTTTTAAGTTGTGTGTAAATTGTTATTTACATGTATTTGTTTTTTATTGTGCAGGGCCCCTTGGGAGAGCAGTTTTGTAACTGAAAGGGCTACCCTGCTGAAATAAAACGGAAATAAATAAATAATAAATAAATTTGGGCTGAAAATTGGGGTCTCAACCGCGGCACATAGGTATCACACAATTATACTAAGTGCCCCCCCCCCCCTTCCGGGAACGAATGCACTGGCCATGAGAGTGCTGTAACATACTTAATGGAGATGGCGGCCATTTTAAAGATATACTCTGTTTGGGGGGGGGGGAATTGATTAAAGATATTACATCATGGACAAAGTACATTTGAAATCTGCACTAACAATGAATAAAAAATATGAAAATATATCAAAAGTACAATACTTACACATGGTCACTTGCTATTTTATTGAGGCCATTTTGAATATTTTCATACTTTACAATAATAATCCCTATTCAATTATTCTCTGAACTCTGTGGATAATATCATTTTCTAAGTTTCAACTGAGCCGTTTAATGTTAAATATTGCCCTTGCTCCCTTGTTACCTCTTATTGTCTGTGTGTAGTTTCAACGTGTCCACAACCTCCCATACCCGCATATGCAACGAGGTCTCGAGTGCCGGAAGCAGCAAAAGTGGGAGACTGGATCGCGTACGTTTGTGATGACTCCTATACGGTCAATGGGACTGAGAACAACACGTGTAGACAGGATGGCACGTGGTCCAATGAACCACCCGTTTGTCAAAGTAAGAAATGGGGGATGATTTACTTTCTTGAAATATAACAAACTCACTCACGTACTGTGAAGACCAAAATTTAAAACTAATACCCTTTACCGGATTTTGTTATGTTCTACATGTATAACAATATTGTGCTGGTGCTTTTTTCAAACACTCCCGGTGGCAACGCCATTGTCCCAATTAATGCATCGCATCCTTATTCTGTAGCTATTTGATGAATTCTCCCATTCTCTCATGCCGGTCTACATTTTTCCTTACGCACCAGAAGTCTTACTTTACCAGTATACACATTTCATTTCAAGTCTGAGATATGGCAAAAGAGATGGGTTAGAAATAAAGCAAATGAGAAAAAAAAAATGAAATTGTCACATATTAATTTTCGGTACAGATTACTATTTTTGTAAGGTTTCCCAGCGGTCTAACTCGCTTCTCAACATTTCATTATGTTTATGAAACATGAATACAAACACAGTGCAAGAGGAAAAGTATTGAAAAACTGAAATCTGAAAGAAGAACAATTATACACCCGTCTTACATTTGAAGAGTTTTATTCCAAAAGGGGTACATCCATTTTTCCCATTGTGAAGAAAAACGATCTTTTTTTTTAATTCAACCGCATTGTAATGCTCTTACGTAAAACCAAGTTAACCTAACAAAGTAACTCCCAATGTGAATATGAAACCGCTATTAGAAAAAACTCAGAGTTTTCGTTTATTTTTAAATGTTTTGTTTAAATTTTCATTTTGGGGGATCTACTCCCTTTTGGAAATAAACTAAAATGGATTTACCCACTGTTTAAAAAAGGTTTTCCTGGCCATTTTTGCCACTTTTCGTTGAAATTTCAAATTTCTTATGTGTGTCATTTTATAGAGGTACTAAAATTATATGGATTTTGGTCAAACATTCAAATTCGCTGTAAAATCTATCTATCCCCTCTTGGAAACAAAGTTTAGTGTATTTCCAAAAGGGGTAGATCTAAATCCATTTAGATAAAAACAAAAGTTTTTATTTCAAATTCACCCATATTGCAAAGTGTCTGAGTGAAACCAATTTAATCAAACAAAGAACCCCACAATGCGAATGTAAAACCACAGTTGGGGAGAAACATGTGGGTTCTTTTTTATTTATTTGTTTCATTTTTATAATTTGGATTTACCCCTTTTGGAAATAAACTAAATGGATGCACCCCCTTTTTGGAAATGTAGACATCTTTCTTGCTCATTAAATTTTTACCACTTTTCTGTGGGAATTTCAGTTTCTCATCATAGAGCAACTAAAATTGTATAGAATTTTGTTCAAAAAGGTCACATTTGATGAAAAGTAGATCTACACCCTTTTGAAAACACACTCTTCATATTCTGAGTTAGAAAAGAGAACAAAATATGCTGATATATTTGAAATATATATATATATATATTGCATTATCGTTAGATGCTAGTAGATATTACAATATTACAAAATATATAGTTATAATTGTATTTTGACATTAGAAATGTGTTGAAATGATAACACAGCTAAATAGTATATTATAAAACACACATGCTGTACACGAATGAAGTAGTAAAGTTGACAAATGGGACGAAGCTGTACAAGTGCATGTGAAAACAGGCACTTGTACATGAATATTAGCTATGGTGAAGGATGGCTGAGACTCATGGGTATCGTTAAAATTAAAACCCTGGAGGCATTGAATTACCATACTAATTTAAATTGGCGAAAATAATTAATCATGGAAACGCGTGTGGAATTAAAATTATCGTCAGTGACGTTGTTTTTTAACATGCACCCCAGAAATATGTCCAACTGAAGATACAATAAGCCGCTATTCAAGCCATACGTGCTTTAATCGATTACGTGTTACCAAATTACGTCGTGGCAAATGGAACAACGCTGTTTGGCTCGGTTCATGGGACCAAGCTGTCAGTACATGTAACAACAATCAGGGACTACTCGCCATTGTGAAGGATGCCGAGACTAGCCAGTATCTAAGCGATTTGTACTTCCAGTGGATAGGTGCTCGTGAAGGACGTGACTGGAGATGGAATCACAGTGAGTATCACATGAGAAAAGACATCAAGTAATAAGTACATAAAAAAAACTTCTGGAGTTGATTAGAATGACGATAGTAGCAATGAGGGAGACAATGCTAATGGTGTTGATAACAATTTCAAGTTGGAGGTGTAACAGTAATCTAAATTCTTTAAACACTGCTGTATCTTTTACCCAATAATTGCTGGATTTGGTAGACCTTCCCCGGGTCTGGTTCAACATCACTTGTGTGAGCTGCTCACCTGCTAAGCTGTGATCATTCAGTTTCATTAAGAAGATAGAAGATATACGGAACAGGTCAGAATGGCGCTCAATTCAATAAGATCTTTTGGACCATTTTTTGTGTGAATCTTGACATAATGACTAGATATATTTTATTTCATAGTTAGGTACATTTAGGCTGTAGGAATCACAAATATATATAAATGTGTCATAAACTGAGTTGAAAGTTTTAGTATTGCCCTGTATAATTGCATTTACTTCATTATTTGGAAAAGTTAGTGAAGTAAATAAAAGTACAAAAATACTAAAAACGTCTACCATCTTCAAAATCATTAGGTCAGGCTTATATCGATAGGCTATTTTGGGGATCGGACCCCCGACCAACATCGGGTGATTGTATTCAGATGCAGCACGACCAACCCAAACCATATTCCTGGAATGCGGAATCCTGCAACATGAGGAATGGGTTTATATGCCAGTTTGGTACGTATTTTGTCCAAGATGTATACCGTGATTCCATGACTGGACAAACACTTTGTTTAAGTCGAACTTAAATTTTGACGATCTGACTGGATGATGTGAGAAATGTTTACACTATTTATACGCCCGACTTTGTCCGAGCAAATGGAATTTTTCGTAATGCTGTACAATGCTGAGGAGCACAGAGATCAGTTGAAATCAGAATTATTCTATATTATACAAATATACCAAGCTGTGAGAAAGTAGAGTGGAAATTATCTATCTGAGGAGGGACTGGCTTAGTAATATTTTTTTCCGAGGGGCGAAGCCCCGAGGAAATATATTACTGCCAGTCCCTCCGAAGATAGATAATTTCACTATACTTTCGAACTTAAAGGCAAGGTTCACCCTGACATCAATTTGGTTGTAATAAAAGCAGAACAGTGACAGAAACATATCAATGAAAGTTTGGCGAAAATCCACCAAAGAATAACAGAGTTATGGAGTTTTAAAGTTTTCAATTTGTGACGTCACATGCGAGCAGCTCCCCATATTTCATGTGATATAAATTCCATAAAAGTGTTGTTTTCTCAGAAATTTGAAAATGATTTTACCTGTGCATTCAATATGTTATCAGAAACATTATTTTACACATGTTTCTATGAAAAAAAAACATTCAATTATCATGAACCATTTAAAAATGGCAATTTATGGAATTTACATTACATGACGTATTGGGAGCTGCTCGCATGTGACGTCACAAATTTAAAACTTTGAAACCTCATAACTCTGTTATTCTTCGGCGGATTTTCGCCAAACTTTCATTAATTTGTTTCTCTCATTGTTCTGCTTTTATTAAAACCAACTTGATATCTGGGTGAACCTTGCCTTTAATGCTTGGTATATTTGTTTTATATTCCTCCCACTTGATAAAATAAAAATATGTAAGGGCGAACTCTAAAGAGTAGTAGGCTATTATACAGATATTGACTGGTACAGGGTGTAATATAACATTCTTTGGACCGTCAGGCGAGTTATATTTTCCAAGGGATTATATTTTCCCGAAGCGCGCAGCGCTGAGGGAAAATATGATCACGAGGGAAAATATAAACTCACTGACGGTCCAAAGATTGTTACATTACACCCCCTACCAGTGGATATCTGTTATATTAGATGGCCTTGATTACGCTTACAGTCGTGATTTCAAAGTTCGGTGTTGGTGTTGAGGAAAGAAAATCAACACCGAGCTCACTTTAGCAGACGATACCGATTGCACTATCGATTGCACAACACGTAGTGACGTCACGCGCATCTCACGGTGTTGGATGAAAGTTACGCCGATGGCCGAAAATCATGAACATTTACTACAAATGACACCAAATCAGTCCTCCTGTCCGTAAAATTGTATGGATCTGAAAGACAGTGTCTTTTTCTTATTTCCATATGGAAGGTAAATATCAGTTGACACAATTATGTCAATTTTTAAGGTGAAAAGACATTTTCAGCGTTTGCGTCCGCCAAAGCTTTCTCCATAGCCAACACACACAGACGCATTGGTCGTATTTAAACCGTACGAGGCGGCAGACGTTCGAAAATATATTCGGCTGGGAAAAATATAACGCGCTGTGAAAATATAACATTTTCCGATCCTAGCAAAGCGTATCATGTGACGAGCTGTGGACCAATCACATCTTCGAACTGTACTAGCCATCTAATAATATTAATGAGTATTATCGCAGTCTGCTTCCGAAACGGAAACTTTTCTACTCAACCGACCAATTTGCTGTGCAGTGCAGTGTGTACACAGCCCGCACACGTTGCCTGCGGGCGCCGGCGCAGTAGGCCGCAGCCGTACGCGATGCGAATTAATTTTTTGTAAATATTCCGTATTTCAATTTATGATCTATAAATCGGCTCTAATAATCCGAAGGGTACGTGAAATCTTCATTGTAACACCAAAGAAATGTTAAAAATAACATTAGAATAAAAATAACATGGTAATTAGTATACTAAAGTTGTCATTTTGAGTTTCGCGGCGAATGAGACGCCATTTTGATTTCGGGTTATGAGCATGCGCAGTATGCGCAGTGCTGCCGAGACAAAAATAGTGAAAAATATACAGAGCTGTGGCGAGGATTTTTAATTTCTAGTGAAATTATGTTTGATCGTATTAGCATCAATTAACCAATCGCGATTTAGAAAATGCTCACGAAAATTCATAGAGGGATATAAATATATATAATATATATGGATTATTATTGTTATTATTATTATTATTATTATTATTATTATTATTATTATTATTATTATTATTATTATTATTATTATTATTTTATTATTATTATTATTATTATTATTATTTTATTATTATTATTATTATTATTATTATTATTATTATATATGTGATATGTGTGTGTACATGTATGTATGTATGTATGTGTGTGTTGTGTGTATGTATGTCATATATGTATGTATGTATGTATGTATGTATGTATGTATGAATTTATGTAGGTAAGTAGGTAAGTATAATTATAGTATGTATGTAAGAAGGCGGGCAGGTAGGTAGGTTGCAGGTAGGCAGGAAAGTTAGCAAATAATTACCGTTGGTGAAGGTGATGGGACGATCTATCACTTCCGAGGCGATCTGGATGTAGCTATCTTTCCGAAGCGAAGCTGAGGAAAGATAGCGTTTACATTCAGATCGCCGAGGAAGTGATAGATCGTCTCGTCGCCTGAAACCAAAAGGTGATTATTTGCTTTATATTCCACATCATACACTATTCAATTATAGAAACAACAAATATGTATATTTCTTTGAAAAAGACATTATTTTGGGCCCTAATATGGAATACGCTCCCCTACAACTACTGGGTGCGCACCACCAGGGACGTTCGATACGCGCGCGTCCACATTAGCGTACATGCATGTTGCGTATTGCGCTCACGAAATACGCGCCGACGCGATGGTGATAGTACTTTTGTGTTTCGCTGATCTCTTCAGTACAGTCCTAACGCGTCAATCATCAATATTTTGAGTACGCGCGAAATAAAAGTGCGTTACACTCGGACTATCAATTTACTATCTACCGAGTGTAACGAACTTTGTTCTCCAGTGATCTGATGGGAAAACTATGCTTTATCACGTGATCAACTCTTGGCCAATCCTATAGCAACATTCTTAGTATGCGGAATATAATAAGTAATAAATACATATCGAAGTAAGCACGTAGATCGTTAGGCTCAAAGTGACTCGATTGTGTATTTTTCATGCCCATCGATCCCATATAGAAGTGCAAATTTCTTGTTACTTAACAGGGCGGAACTCCTCTGCGGAGGGAGGGGGAGGGTCACGTGCACCCAATTGAACCCCAGCTAACGCCGTTGGTAACAAACAACGTATGCCTCAACAAAAACACATCAATGAGCCATAAAAGTACAGTTTGCTAGGAGGTATAATGTAATGTCAATTGGGTACGTTCATACGGAGCCTAATCATCGATGATAGCTTATCGATGATCAGAGCGTACCCTTTAAACTAAATAACGACGAGCGTCTATACAAGACACGTGATCTTTGAGATTTAACTTTCGAGGGAGAGTCCCACCCGTTAATTAGAGTGCAAGTTTAGTTTTGGCGATTTTCTTTTATTTAAAAGCTTTATTCCTAAAGGTCATTTTACACCAATAACAGATTCTGAATGTCATTAGACATTCAGAATCTGTTATTTGTGTGATATGAACTTTGGGCATAAAGTTTTCAAATAAAAAAATCATCAAAACTAAACTTGTGCTCTAAGCCTCAGAACAGGAAGTATCGCGATAACCCCAGTACTAACACTAAACCTAAAGGGACACGAGGTTCACCGAGCGGTCAGCCTAACTTTCGAGTTCGTTCGTGTCCACACGACTTGAAACTACGAGAGCAAATTTGAAACTCGATCCGCGAGCTATAGGAAAAGACACAGGATAACACGCGTCCGACATGCAGAGAAGACTCACAATTGAAAAGAAATGTTAATCTTGCCAACACATTCTCATTAATCTCAAGGAGCAGTGAAATAACAGCAATAACACGACTTTGTTGCACACCTGTCTTTTTTCTATATGGCATTTACTCTTCAATTTGCAAGAACGTATAGAATGATAAAAAAAGAAATGTAGAAAAGCCTAGACAATAACAGCTAATAAAATAATTTAATTTACCATACTTTCATCTTTGGTTTATTTGGTGGATGGATCTGATTGTCTCCTTTTGGAAATATGTTGCATATATTCTAATCAAAATTTTGTAAAAAAGGGCAAATTAGCAGTCAGTGGATTTTTTTTCTCGCCCACAAAGTGACAATATTTGTGTATGCAATCGAAGCAATCGAAACAAAATATGCAGCTATTTTAGCCTCAACAGCTCGTTTATATTCGTTTTCCAGATTGGTTTATTGGGGAACAACTAATTAATGTTTTTTTTTTTTGTTACTGTTGTATTTTCTTCTCCTTATTTGGAGCTACAGCTAGACGAAAAATGTCTTTGTTTTTATTACAATAAAAAAACAAATAGGGTTTCACTGAATATCACAGAGTGAGCAAGGTATTGAAGACCCCGGGATTGGATATATAATAATGATAATAATGATAATAATAATAATAATAATAATAATATTTTTTTATTTACCCAGGGTAGCCACTTTAGTCAAATAGACTATTCTTCCAGCGGGCCCTACATAACATAAATGTTATTATTACCCGTCTCTGTTCTAGAATGCCGAGCGCCTTGCCAGAAAGCAGAAGATACCATTTTTTTAAAAAAATTCTTTGGTATGACCCGGTCGAGGCTCGAACCCGCGACCTTCCGCATGTGGGGCGGACGCTCTAACCCACTAACCCATCACACTGGTATGTATACATGCATATTGCGGTTGCTTTAACAAATAAGGGGTTCTTTGTAGTTTTCCAACAACCTGTTTGTATTGATGATATTTTTTTTCAATCCAGATGGATCTTGTAAAGACAAAGGGTTTACAACATCCGCTAGTTTCGCCGACTATAGAGGAAGGTGTTATCTCCTTAACGGCACTAAGAGGGGGAAATGGGATAGCAGCCTTTCGTCATGCTCCCAGATGGGTGGTTATCTTGCCGAGGTGCCGGACGAGAGCACGCACGACTTTCTGGTAGAGATGGGCATAAAATGGGCAACTATGAACGACGGACATATTAACTGGTGGATTGGAGGCTACGATGCAAAAGAAATTACGAGGTCATGGTTTTGGGCTGATAGTGAGTATTTTTGTTAATTTGATTAAATACTCATTAGTGATTATGGTATTATGATCATATAATAGTAAATATAATTAGAATCAAAAACTTATCTGTGATGTCATAATTTCCCACAGTAGATAGAATAGAATTGATGAAATTAAACAAGTAAGTCAGTTCTATAATGACTTGGCAGTCAATGTAATTAGAATTATCTGTGATCATTTCCGGATCCCCCCCCCCCCCCAATAATGACTTGCCAGTCAATGTAATTAGAATTCAACAATTATCTGTGATCATTTCCGGATCCCCCATATATAATGACTTTGCAGTCAATGTAATTAGAATTCAACAGTTATCTGTCATAATTTCAAGATTCCCCCCCCCCCGATGATAGAGCTTGATTAAATTAAGCATGCAAGTCAGAGCTATATCAAGACTTGCTGTTTATCAGTGCCATTTTCCAATTAGCATGTTGCGTAAGCATGACGCTATAAAAATAATTTGTGGGATTCCTTGTATTTTTTATCCCATTCTAGATACGCGCGTGTCGTTCTCAAATTGGGCTGACGGGCAACCAGACAGCAGCGGTGAATGTGTACGCATGGGACCAACACGCCGGTGGAGAGTTGAGAATTGTGATCGTCCTTTTCGTGCTCTATGTCAAATTGGTAACTAAGAAACTTTCAGACACAACAAAAAAACCTTGAATTGTCAACGTAATTGTTTATACCAGGTGCGACCCCACGGTCAAATCTTCGGGAGTGGGACGACGGGAACTTCATGGCCAAATCATGACGTTCACGGCTAGCAGCTGAGAAGCCAAAAAGTCAAATGTGTGTGAGGGGCGGGGAGGTGGGGGGGGGGGGCACGCGAAAGAAATTTCACGCCCAAATCCGACAAGACAATCTAAAGACGAAAATCCAATTGAAACCAATTGAAGTTTTAATATAAAAACAAATCACCAAAGAAATGATATTTCATCTAACAAAAAAAAATATTGGTGTCAATTAAGATTTTCTGTTGAAATGTTTCCATTGACCAATTGGTTTCAATTATTGGTTTTCAATTATTGCCGATTGGTTTCAATGAGGACCAATTACCTATTGGTTTCAATAGGGACGAATTGCCAATAGGTTTTTATGGGGACCCATTGCTAACTCTTTTCAATGCTGACCTATGGAGACCAATGGGAACAAATTCGCAATTAGTTTCAATTTGGACCCATTTGCCATTTTGTATTCATAGATGATCTTCAATTTGGATCTTCAATAGATATCCAATGGATATTTATTTTGATTTTCGTCCTGGGAAAAAGTTATGAAGCCAAATCGAGTAGTTCAAGGCCAGCCAGCGGCCGAAAAAAGTATTTCACAGCCAAACCGAAGTTGACGGTCCTGTTATTTTGGTGTCACAAAAGGAAAACTATTTTTGTCTTTTATTTTACCTCTTTGTGTTTACTTACAAGTAAATTGAAAAAAAAATGAAAAATACAAAAAGGGTAATGATGATTCATGTTTATGTATACAACCCCTTAAAATCGTATGTCCCAATGACATCACGTAAAAAATATAGTGTCGTATGTCCAAATGGATGCATATTGTTTGTCCGAATGCCTCGATGAAATTAGATTTATGAGTCTGGTATCTCACCGAGACCAAATAAGCACACAGGCAACAACAACTTTTCTTCCTAATGAATGCAGGGTTGAATTTTTTTTTCTTTTGGCGGGGGGGGGGGAGCGGGCGAAATGTGTCATAAAATAGAAGCGTACCTTCATTAAGTGCAGTGGCGCAAATCCATTTTGAAATGTAGGGGGACATCATGTTCATCCACGGCGCCAAAGCCAAAACCCAGTTCAACAATTTTTCCCGGTCACGCCAGCCGCCGAAAAATCGCTCAGTTGTGGGGGTGGGGGTAGTGACGAATCTTTTTCTCCAAATCCCTGGTCCACAATTTGTCTCGGTCACGCCAGCCGCCGAAAACTCGCTCAGCAGGGGGGGGGGGGGTAGAGTGACGAAATTTGTTTTTTCTCAAATCGGTGGGGGGGGGTACATTTTATATTGTCGTCCCCCACCTTCAAATTCGTGGGAGGGGGGGGGTACATGTCCCCCTGTCCCCCCGTGGATTTGCACCCCTGATTAAGCGTCATCTACGAACTCATGATAGTAGATAAAGATTTTAGATTTACTTTTTATTATTTGCATGAAAGGTGATCGTGCCCACTGAATATGCAATACAACACTTTCGCTAATTGATATTGCGTACATTAGCTATCGGCACTTATGCGTCTGATCGTAACCTCCGTCATGCGTCATCCCCGTCACATGTCATCTCCGTCACGAAGGGGGAATACGGTTATGGTTGATCAATATGTATTTTACTATTCAGAGTCACAATTTTTAAAATCAAATTTGAAGTGCATTATATTCTTCAGTAAAAATGCGACAATTTACTTTCGCAAGATATCATAATGGTGATGACGTCATCAACATAAATGTTGAGAAATCCCCCCAAATTATTACTTAGTATCCATAAGGATCGCACCAAACAATATTTCCCTTATCTACCCATGTAAACACATATAGAAACAAAGTGAAATCATGCTTTTGATTTTCACGATCCCATGGTGTTCTAAATTATGCATTTATTTTGATCGTCATCTCATTTAAGTAGTTCAAAATCCTAATCATGGTTGACCAGTACATGTACAGGGTTTTTTTTCTATCCAGTCGCGATGTGTTTATGTATATCTGTTTTCATGCGTCTTAGATAGAGATCACTGACATTATTTTCCTCTGTATAAAATGTATTTTAATTCATTTTTTATTCAAAACTGTATAAAATGGCGTTTTGTTTGTTCGTTTCATTTTTTTTAATTTAACCCATAGGAATTCCGGCGTGTGGTGATCCAGGAGAGCCGATTCATGGAAGTCGGACGCCAAACAACAGGACAACTTTCTATGTGGGATCCAGAATGGAATTCTACTGTCATCCTGGTTACGAAGTAGTGGGAGCCGAAAATGTTACATGTTTAACGAATGGAACTTGGAGTGACGAACGGCCATTATGTCAAGGTATGTACCACTCATTCAAGTTATATGATATACTTATGTGACAATAACATAAACATTTTTACGGCTTTTGTTTTTTTCGNGTTATATATAATAATTACGTATATATATAATATATAATAAATATAGATAGTGAAAGAAATTGGCATCCTTCCCCCAAAACGCTACTCGGTGTCTCATCGTGTATTGTATATTGTGAGAAATGAAGAAAATGAGACTAGGCACGTATGCTCAATCCGATTGCCTGCCACTCTTTATTTTCAAAGGCTTTCGGCCCATTGGCCTATCCTCAGGGTCTACAATGCCCATGACAAAAAGGTAATATTAATTTCATTTCGTATCTGCATATTACTCATTGTCAAATATTACAACAGCTGCAATAGCAAAGTATAATTACGTTCCTCGTTTTCTTATCAAGTTCATGTACAGTATTGTCAAATGGTGTAATTAGCGGTGATCATGTGAGTCTTTATATACTATATATACGATCACCCGCAATATTTATAATTTGACGCGTCTTTTTCATTACAATTAACACTTATACGCAGCACATATGCAGTGCATTGTAAAATAAAGACGCATACTGTTATCATATGTGTGTACACAAACATCTTCATTTATTGTATTATTAATATATATCTTCCTTAGATTTTATAAGAAAACGCGTAATTAACTCGCATGGTTTGTAATATTTGACATGAGTAATATGCAGAATAAATGCAATTAATATTACCTTTTGTCATATTGTTGTAAGACGCCTGGGAGAAGGCCATATGGGGCCCGAACAGCTGGAAACAAAGTGGCGCAGGCAAGTTGGAGAGAAGCTACGTCGCTAGTCACAAATTTTCTTCCATTTCTCACACATATATATATATATATATATATATGTATGTATATATAATATATAGATATGATATTAATATATATATATATATAATATATATATATATTATATATAATATATATATATATCATAGTATATATAATATAATATTATAATCTATATATATATATATATGTGTTGTGTGTGGGGGGGCGGGACTAGGGTGTGTGTGTGGGGGTGTGGGGGGTGTGGGTGTGGGGATGTGTGGGTGCGTGTGCGTGCGTCTATGATATTCTCCTTTCCTTGCTTTTTAACTCCCATTGTATATTTTCAATTGATTTATAACACTATTCAGCTGTAAAATGCGAAGCAACACCCCTGAAGTAGAGAGCACCAACATTGGACGTTACAACTTTATCGAAGCGAATACCGAGGTATTGCTATTACAGCGTGCCTAACCGGGTTATATACGGAAATTCACCTATCACCTACTGTCTACACAATCCCAAGTGGAGTTAAACCAAAATTTCACGTGTTCAGGTAAAAATATTATATAAACGGTGTAGCGTGTACGCTGTAGATAGAAACGCTTCATCCGGGGGCAACGGAGGGGCATATATAGTTTCACAGAGATTTTTTTTTTAACGCCAAGTTAGTTTGGGATTTTTGTGTTATTTGAAAGCTTTATGCCCCACAGTCATAACCCTGCAATAATAGATTCTGAATGTCTTTAGTTTTTTTAATATGAATTTATTAAAATGTCGGTGGGACCCCCGACATTTTTTGACGCATATTTTTACATTATAGCATCCATCCGAGTTAATACCTCATCTGAAAGAGCAGAGTCTACTCTTTCACATGAGTGTATAACTCATATAACCTAACGCCTTATTACCCTTTGGATGCTATAATGTAAAAATATGGTCAAAAATGTCGGGCCCCCCCCCCCCCCGCAATTTTCATAAATTCATATAAAAAAAACTAAAGACATTCAGAATCTATTATTGCAGTGGTTTGACTTTGGGGCATAAAGCTTTCAAATAAAAAAATCGCCAAAACTAAACTTGGGCTTTAATACAACTGGAAAAAATATGTTTCAACTAATTATTATAGAGTCTATTCAAGTTTACAAAGAGTCAAACCATCAAACAGGATTGAAATATTTAAAACAGTACCGTGGTGGGAGTAAGCTCTGTTACACAAATTAACTAATAAAAAAATCTATGAATTTACGTTTATCTCTTTGATCAACTTCCACTAAAAACAAGCAAATGTACAAATAAAAACTAATCAAAGGCTTAACGTCATTAAAAAATATTAGAATCATACTGAAAATGAGTGACATATGTTCCAAAATTGATTCGTACTTGATCGCATTGTTTCAAAATTTCAGGTTAGGAGTCAAATATGACGTCGTTTTCGACGGTTAACTCAACAGATTTTGTCTTTTACTAACCATCAGTAATATTATTTTAGATTAACACAAGTACGCAATAATAATCAGCGCATAGGGACGTGCGATAAGCTACGTGTTATGCGCTATACAAGAACGGAACATAATCATTATTATTATCGATTTTGTGAAGAAAAAACTTATCATACGTTGAGTGGCAAGAGTATATTATGTCTTCTTCTGTGTTCTGAGTGTTGAATTAACGGTGTGATTAACAAAATCAATTTGCAAAGTTAAAATAGTGTTAACCCTCATTTAAATTTAATACAAGCGCCTCAACCAATACCCTATACATTAATAACCATGACGGAAGCAAGCATGTCAGGTGTAATTCCAACAACGCTTGATAAATAGGAATGTTAATCTTGACCATTCATTTGCAGCAAATAGTGGATCACGGACAACTATCGAAGCATCTGCAACTACAACTTTAAGTGGTGACGAACCAATGAAACCAGGTATTTTAATCCCCCATTCCAAGCCCCGCATCCAACCCCATCAATAATTTGGACAGTTCTAAGAGGTCAATATCTTCAAAAAAATATCGTGTACCTGTAGGTGAAGGTCATGCATTTAACAGGTATATTTTCCACATCAAATGGTCGAATAGTGTCCTGGATCGGAGTGGGCGGGGTAGTTGCCCGAGTTGGCCGGGGGGGAGGGTTAAAGCCCAAGTTAGTTTTGGGAATTTTTGTTTATTTGAAAGCTTTATGCCCCAAAGTCATAACCCTGCAATAATAGACTCTGAATGTCGTTATTTTTTTTTCATTAAATTAACGAAAAATCTCGGGGGGGGGGGGGACCCCAGATTTTCGGCTATATTTTACATTATAGCATCCAAAGTGTTAATAAGGCGTTAATGGTATATGATAGCTCATCTGAAAGAGCAGACTCTGCTCTTTCAGATGAAGTATAACTCATATACCCTTGCAACACATACCACCGTCTGACACCGTCTGGGGTAAATATTTTAGACGGAGGCAGACGGAATCGTTAAACGGCAGTGTGTGACAGGGCCTTAAGTCACAATGTGCCGTCTAACGATTCCGTCTGAAAAACGAACGCGTAAGTTTATTAAACGTTTATTGGACTTTTAAATTCGTTTTTTAACTGGATTACAAACGTATCTACACGTTGACAGACGGTGCTTTTCCGTTCTGTTCCATTCTATTGTATTCTATTTGCCACCGTCTGACACCGTCTGAGGTAAATATTTTAGACGGAGGCAGACGGAATCGTTAGACGGCACAATGTGACAGTAGCTTCATGAAGGAAGGTGGAAGATACACGTCCCTGGTTCATCACCGACTAAACTGTATTAAGCTACGTCACACCATGCCGTCTAACGATTCCGTCTAAAAACGAACGCGTACAATTATAAATCGTTTATTGGACTTTGTAATTCGTTTTTCAAGTGGATTACAAACGAATCTAGACGTTGATAGACGGTGCTTTACCGTTCTGTTCCATTCTATTATATTCCATTTGCGTACCGTCTGACACCGTCTGTGGTAAATGTTTCAGACGGAGGCAGACGGAATCGTTAGACGGCGCAGTGTGACAGTAGCTTAATGTATACAATTTGACATGTTGGTTGACTTACAGGAGGGCCCTTGCATAATAATTATGTTTTCAAGTTAGAGACAATTTAGTGCAAAGGCCATTCTGCCGGAAACATAATGCTAGGGCCCCTCTGCCGGACAACCGACAATTTTGTAATTTGTAAATAAATTGTGTATGTAGAGCAAGGGTCTGAAAGTCTACTATAGGAATTTCAGTTTAGGCCAAAGAATAATTCAAGTCAAAATCTAACGATCAATGTAATTTCAGAAGAACCGAGTTTCTTATTCCTATACTTTGCTAAAGGTTCTTAAAATGGAATTTACTTCTATAAGCATTGACACTATTTCAGACCTGCAAAAGATATGCTCTGCTTTTAAATAAAGTTACAATGAGGCAGCCATGTGCGCACTTTTGTAGATGATTGGATCCTTTTCTTAAATGAAACTATGATATAGCTGTGTTGCTTTTCCCTACAGGTGTGATCGCTGGTATTTCCTTGGCGACGCTGGCGCTGTTTATGATTACGGTTATTGTAATCGTAGTTGCCATCACTATGCGAAGGTCAGTACTCTATACTTAATACTCAGTCAGACACTAAAAACACACGTCAAAGAGAGAGAGAAAAAAAAACCCAATGACACTAATATTTTACTAACAGCAAATGTGAAAAGCTTTATTATGGTACATGTATGTACACGTATAAATTGATACGAGACCATTGTTAATACGAAATAAAAATCTCTAGGTAGGCAATACACTCTAGATAATGGAGACTCATCAGCATCTCAGCAAAGGGCTGTTTCAAAGATCTCTTCCCAAAGGAAAACAAAATACTGAAATGGCATACTTCGTACGGTGTGAATGTTTGTATGTGTGTGTGCAAGGGGGATGTATGCATTCTTGGGTGTTCTAAGCACATGAAAATGCGAAGTAATTTTGATATAGGGCCTACCAGGCTGTAACCAAAGATTTCATAATGCCTTTAATGAATGATTTCCCAAAACCTTTACTTGGTAATCAACTGTTATCAGTTCATAGGAAATGAATTTGAGATTTGTACATAAACATTAATCCTACCTTGCTTCAAACATTGATGGTTGTAATAATTATTTAACTTTATCACTTCAGGAAAATATTCCAAGCAAAGAATGTTAATCAAACAGACGACAATGAGCTGCATGAGTATGCATCAGTTGAAAATCGCCACTCATCTGCGAATGCTGCGATACCATCAGACAACACAAACTGTGCAGAAGGACTGGAAATCAACGCGTATGCTGAAATACCAGACAGGGTGGCAACGGGTGACGTAGCATGCCAGGATCCATCAACGCTCTATCCCTCACAGAAAAGTCTGGACGATTACATATATTATGAGTCTGATTTCGGTGGTCGCGGAGATGAGGGTGAGACTGATGTTTCTAGAGTAGGTGGGAGCGCCAATGGTGTATCCACCACTTCACGTGAGAAGAAGACGTCAGATGCTGACGAAACGGACTCACAGGAGTACTTCGAAGTAAACGACCATCAGCGTGGTATGGATGGCCGTAGTCATGGGGGATATGGACGGAATGGTGGACAATGAACTGTACGTTCCCTGTTCAGATGTGTCCAATGGTGCACGGTCGAAGCAAGTCAGGCGTCACACACTTGATGTCGCCGCATCTAAAGAGGGAATCGGTGAATCTGAGAACGGGGTCCAGGGTGATGACGAAAGAAAGAGTGACGTAGAGGATATCATGGTTGACAACGAGCTGTACGAAGAATCCGTTGAGCCATTTTATCACGTGCTCGAAAAGAAGTAGCCAAATGATTTCAAGTATGTAATGAAA
>JZLH01S0139213.1:60442-72833 GCA_001188425.1 Eucidaris tribuloides
CAACCGAATCAGGATTCGCACTGACACATTGCCGTGAAACTGACCAAGCCGTATGACGCGCCAATGCACCACCACATTGTTAGGTCACGCACGAGTATGCAATGCCACTGTCTTGATATCGATCAATCATAGCCCTCCATCCCCCGCTTCGATGACTGTTCTGCCTAAGTTATCTTATACGTTAGGGCGCATTGCACAAAGACATAAAATACACACACAAAAATTACTAATTTATAGTCGGCTCGTAGCTTAAGGTGTCACCTTGTCAACAACTAGCCTTATTATAGGCTGTATTTATCACCATTGTATCGGATAATTCACGGTATACTCTCCAGAGTGCCTGTAGTTTCTACTGGTCATGCCCACTGTTAGTTGCTGCGTCGCCTTCTCTGTTAAGATACTCATCATGAACTGCTCTGAACAATGGCGCAGTAATGCTCGCCACTTTCACTTTATTTGGCCACTTAATTCAGTAGCCAGCTGCTTCTCAGTTTAAAAAAAAAAATCTGAGCCGTATTTATACAATATCGCCCCATGCCTACTGCCTTCTTGATGCGATTACGCGTCAAAATGCATACCTCTTAAAAGTTTGGGCGAGCCTTCAAAACGCCAATCATAAGTGCTTCAACAAGAACAAGAAACACAGCAAGTGACACTTCTTGTCTGGCACATAGCACATCTCGTCGTACTAGCAAGTATTGTGTCCCAGGATATTAATCATGCTGCTGTCTATTTGTCTGCTACATAATTGAGATATTAAACAGCATAACTGTCTAAATTTACTATGTGATCTACATGACTGTAAGGTGTTATATTTTGTTCCCATTTAAATACTATCATGTACGGTATTACAGTTTGTTTTTTTTAAATGCGGATATGTCTGCAATGTTAAAGACGTGCTGTCACTTGCCAATGGGCCTGATGCCACTTCATTTCATCCAGCGTCTGGTGATTTTATAACTTGTCACATGATGACTAAATCCTATATGGATTGGTGCCGTATTTTTTTATTTTGAAAGACCCCAATAAATTAAAACTTGATTTCTTTGAAAGAAATATACGGGAATTGCACTTGGCTTCTTGCCCAATTTTGGTAATGTTATACAGGGTGGCCCAGAAAGAATGCTATGAGTATTGATGCTAATTTCTTCACCATTATAGGCAAAATGTCACTTAATTTTTATTTCGTTGCGCTTAGAACATTCTTTTTCCAACAAAATGATACCCAAGATATGATTTTGAGTAAGGCCTTTTGATTCTAGCGCCATTTTTTTCGGAGGCAATGCAATTTCCCCAAATTATGCCAATTTTTTCAACAGCAGGCCGTCATCGGAAACGCCAAGATATTCTGCGCATCTCAGCTTGCCATACCCGGACAAATCGCGATGACAATGGAGATGTAGCTCGCATCGTCTTCCTAGAAAGCAGAGGCATTCCAGCTCTTTGTCATCGCGGTTATGTCCGGTATGCAAGCTGAGACGCCAGATTATCTCTCGGCGTTCGATGACCGCCGCTGTTTGAAAATGTTGGGCAAATTGCGGGAAATTGCATTACCTCCGAAAAATGGCCTAGAAGCAAATGACCCTCACTCCAAATCCCAATGATCTTGGTATATTTTATTATGAAAAAGATATGCTTCTAACAGCGAAATAAAAATTAATGACATTTGCCGTAAATGGGTGAAGAAATTAGCGATCATATCGTTAGCATTCTTTCTGGGCCACCCTGTATACTTTTGAAACAAGGTTTTTTATACAATCTACACAGTCAGAGTGTATACTAATGAAGAGAATCCTAAAATGTATTTATTGCTGGCTTTTTCCCCATTTTTATGCCTCGCCCGTAAGGGAGCCGCGAACGGCATTATGTTTTTCTGGGTTGTCCCCCGCTGCGTCACACTTCTTGGAATAAGATACTGACAGTACTCCTGGAGAGATTTAATGATACTTGCCGACAAGCGTATGCCGACACATACGGCCAAGGATGAACTTGCATTAGATTTTGCGGACAATCTGTCTAGCGTCAAAGTGTCCAATGTTCATGGACCTTTGTCCTAATACCATTTTCTGCCTATAACTCCAGTAGGAAGTGCTCCACTGTGAATATAATTGATTCTAATTAAGAAACAAAAGACAAATATTTGTGGAGGTCAATTGAACCTTTGTCCCAAAAGTCATTTTCCTGCCCTTTAACTTCAGTTAGGAGTGCTTACTGCTTGATGGTTAATTGGCAGTTTAGTTCAAAAAAACCAAGAGACAATATTTGTGAGTCACAGGGTCAAGGAGTCAACGGTCAAGCGGTCAACAAGATGTCAATTGCACTTGTGCCAACAATGGCCAGTTTCTGCGTTTAACTTCACATTAGGGTGTCTAACTGTTGCATATAAATTAGGGTATTAGTGCACAAGTGGTCAGAGCATATCCATCGACTGCGCGCGTCGAACTTCTCGTTTAGTTCAAAAGAATTATTGATGTCTTGCACTTGTGGGAAAAACCTATTACAGAATATAGAATTATATCAAAATGTTTAATCTCCATTTATCTCGATTCTCAAGACCACGTATTTTTATTATATGTGTGGCAAGGTATACTCAACATAAAAACATGTATATCCTTTTACTAAATTTAAAATTTTAATTAAGCATCAGTATAAGTAATGGTAAAATTCAAAACACTTTTTTCATTTCAAAAGTGCCATCTTAAAGAAAATGGCATTGTGTATGAAAACAACAAAAATCTGCTTTTTTAAGTTGATGTAACTGTTTGGTTAAACTTTTTTAGAATTTCATCTGTCTGTCCATTGTCAAAATCATGTTACAAGGACAAAAATTCCGGATAATCATCATATCAGTAATTTTGTTTTTAACCCGTGAAACTTTAAGCATTTTTCTTAAAGCTTACAATTCTTGTCTTTAATCTCAGAAGCTTGCCCCTGTAAAATGTTTTTTTTTTTTTAGACTGGCTAATCCAACGGAAATATTTCAGTCAGTTGTGTTTTGTCTGCTACCATTGCTGAACTTATTTGAAGCAATTTTCTGAATAAGACTACATGTAGACTATCCTTTAATATTTGCTGTTGCTGTCTCTTTATACAGTGTATTGCTTGTCTTTCCTTTTCTTCTACCACTCCTTTTTAATATTGTGCTTGCTCTCTTCGCTGTTTCTCCCTCCTCCTCGATCCTCTCCTCCTCTCCTCCTTCCTCCTTCTTCTTCTTCTTCTTCCTTTCTTCTTCTTCTTCTTCTTCTTCTTCTTCTTTCTTCTTCTTCTTTCTCTCTCTCCTCTTCTCTCTTCTTCTTGTTCTTCTTCTTCTTCTTCTTCTTTTCTTCTTCTTCTTTTCTTCTTCTCTTCTTCTCTTCTCTCTTGTATTCTTCTCTTCTCTTCTTCTTTTCTTTTCTTCTTTCTTCTTCTCTTCAAAGGACGAAAAATTGTGCAAGTTCAAATGTTGAATCCTTTAACAAGCCCTTGTGCGACTCAAAAAATATTCAAGGTCTGTGAAATGTTTTGGACGTTTCCTGAAGTATGTAATCACAAACTATGTAGAATTGAATAGCCTGGGCAGGATAACTTTTTTATCTTAAAGTAAATGACTCATGATCGTGGGTAGTCCTCAACTTGGGCTTGAAACTACTGTTAAAAGGAAGTAAACTATGCAAGGATTCTACTGCGAAAATCTTGTAGTCAACATGTATGACTTATGCTGAAATATTATTGCTCAATATCCCCATTGCAGAACCTGCTGTGTGGCTCTCTATTGGGTCTGATTTTTATCGTGCCCTGATAAAACTAAATACTCACATGTTCTCCTCTGATTCTCCTTTAAGTAAACAAATTACAGACAAATTCTTATTCTACCTGAGAGATCCACTCCGCTGGTGTATAGTGCCGTATATATTTCAATCATTGCGCTTCTGCAGGCATTTTCATCCAGTTTCTTAATCATTGTCACTACCTTTAATGTGTCAGCGTATTTTTATGTGCCCACATTAGTGTCATCAATCCAATAGATGTAACTTCTACACATGGCATGATGAGAAAAAGTGTGTTCTGTACAAAGGTGTAGATATAGCTCTATCTAACAATGCTGTTTTTTATTTAATTTCTATGATATCATCTGATGTCTAGATGAATGCTGTGAATTATTTGTTTGATCATTAATGTTCTAAAACTACATAATTTTCCCCTATTCATGAAACTTGGTGATAAAATTCCCCAATTTGTTTGATGCCAATATACATACTGTAAGCCCTTGTAAGTGGACTGAGAAAAGTTTGTTCTCTAATGTACAAGTAATTAAAATACCATACACTTATTTCTGATAGCCACTGATCTTGAACCGGGTAATTTGTGCAGAAGCTGCAGCCAGTTCATACATGAAGAGATTTACTTGAATGGCATTGTGACCAGAAATTTATCATGTTGTCCATTGTCTGCGTTGTACACACAACTGAAATCAGCAATATAAAGAGTAGATAACAACTTTCATTTGTAACTTGATACTTTCATTCCTTTTTGCAGGTTTTATTGGTTTATAAACGTGGGATCTTGGGGTTCATATTCGGCCTGTGGTCACATACAAGCAGGAGATGCGATTCGCATATTGTTTGCGATCAGGCCTTATGCCATATTGGCGGCTATAATTATGCTGGTCGCCTTTAGATAAAACTTGTTACTCATGAAGCCACCAAATGGTAAAAATGATCGAACATTTTTCAAAGATGGTTGATTAAAAAGTACCAGCGCGTGTCCATAAAAATTGTACAAGTGAAAATCACCCTTTTTGGCCACTTAGAAAGATACTCAGTGTGAGCATGTGTTACATCAACTGGTCAAGACCATAGTCTTTTACCTTTCAAATTAACATAGTCTGTTCAGTTTGCTTGTTTCGATCTCGAGATTACACTTTGCTTTGTATATTTTAAAAAATGAAACGGTAAAATCACAATCATTGTGCAATTTTTACTGCAGTTCATATAAAGTGTGCGCAATTGTGATTTCACCCGTTTGTTGCTTTACAAGCATATCTCTAGATGTAAACGAGAATAATTGAAACATGAACAAATTGACATTTGAAGCTAAGACTATGCCCTTGATGTTGATGTAAGCCGTCATGTCACAACATATTTCTAATTGTCAAAGAGGCGCACGTTTCATTGCCACAATTTTTTTAAAGACACGCTGTACATGTTGTATATAAATTTGGAGACACTTCCTTCATACATTGCGACACACAGCATGATCACACATGCACAATCATGCCACACAAATTACCTTATTTCATGCTATATTCATGACCCTATTATTGCATATTCATGACCTTATGCATATTAAATTGGCATACATATAATGACCAATGTCATGCATTATTAATGACATTCAATGCATATACACTATTGATGACTCTAATGCCATTAAACTTGATCCGACCTTACCACTGAAATAATCCATGATTTTGCGTTTTTAGAATGCCAAAAATTTATTGCCATGTAAGGGCAATAACTGCCACACATGTTATAATTATTTAACTAAAGTAATCAATACAGTATATTTAATTCAGGAAGTAGATAATAGCATAGTCTAAGTCATAGGAGTTGCCTAGTTTTACCCCTTTCTCAAGCATAGCAAGGTTCACTGAAATCTAGTATAAGCATCCACAGCCAACTATCTAGTCAAAGTTTCTGTACTGCCTTTAGCGGATTAGGGTGAAAGAGAACAGTTAAACAAGCTAGAATACAAAAATGTTACAGAGTCCTAAAATTAGGTTTATCTTCTTTAATAAAGTAACCATATGCGACTAAATCAAAAATAAATTGGTATACTATTTCTTTTTTAAATCCTGCATTTTGTATGAAGTAGAATTAGATTCAGCATCACTAAAAAACAATTTCATGAAAAATTCATTTAATTAAATAAAAGCAAAAACATCATTTATTAATAAAGTAAAACATTAATATTAATAATTAGATGAAGTGTGTTGTATTTGCTCATCCTTAGTGCAATAAGTATTACATAATATGTTAGAGCGATTATTCTATTTTTGCCAGTACTGTATGAGCTACATGTAGTATCAATAAGTCTACAGTCATAGAAACTCAAGGCCAAACTTTCTCTTTCAATTTTCAAATCACAGTGCAGTGACCAGCTATTAATTTTGTTTTCAAAAATAGACACTTTTTATATTTGCTAAAACTGCCTCAAACTCTGCAAAATTGTTGTAGTAGTCAATCGATAAATGCACTATAATTGAAACATGATAAATAAGAAAGATTATTACTGAACTGCAAGTAAAAGAAATTCCAAATATTTGTTTTTCTTCCTCGCCAAAGTAAATGCGCATGTCATTTAAAACAAAATGGATCCCAATCTAGGTGTCGGTCAGTATATCCGTCGCCATAATTCACGTACTGGCGAATGTTGTTGATTTGTTTGATATACGGGTTCGCCGGTACGTAATGTCACGACGATATGATGCATAAATCGTCCGGTTACCGACTTAGAAATCGCCATTGTGTTGAATTATTATTTTTTTTAGCAACCTACCTAGTTGGGTACACAAAATTTGTAAAAGTTAAAAAAAAAAAAAAAAAAAAAAAATAAAAAAAAAATAAAAAAAAAAAAAAACAAAAACAAAAAATAAACAAAAAAAAAAAAAAAAAAATTTATGTAATAAGTGTAGAAAAATGACAAATTTAGCTTCATTTTTTACCCAATTTTTCGCCTAAGTTTATGCCTTTTGTTTGTGCCCTTGCCGCATTTCTGCCATCATAACCACTGATTCAGTGATCATAACTGAAGAAAATACACTTTTTAGACAACAAGAGAGGGCCCACTAACTGCGAACATCGCGACCGGCTTACAACGCCGTACCCCGGCGGTAGCGGTGGTGTATCATATTGATAGCTGGATATACATGTTATACATGCCTGACAACATATGGAAACACATTATGCTACATGTTATAGATTGTAAGTGATAGTATTTGGACATATGTCCTTTACCAGTCGCGTAATGACCTCACAACAAGTTTACTTGCTGCCAGACAAGGTGAAAATAAACACACATGATTTGTTTCGCTGAAAGTGAGGCAATTAAAGCACGTTCAAACTTTTCCAATTCTTTAGAAAGGAGTGACCTGCTATCCTACATGTTTTCAGTATGCTTAAATTGAAGCCATAAAAAATTTACTTCCTTCAAATGTTTTAAAATGAAAATCTACAGACGTGACTATTTTACTATTTATAATTACTCTATTAAATTGTATCTGTCAGAATTAAACATTTCAGCTTAACATTATTATCAGGATAAATGTTCAAAAACTTTTGTCTTCTGAGGCTTTTTTTTTCCAGAATAAACATCAAAGTTCTTACAATCTTTTTTAAATCAAGTGCTTACGCAATTCGCTTAAAGGTATTGCTAACGATTACCAGTTTAAAAAAATCTGGCTAAGCTACATGCTTCCCCATTGCTACCAATTGTCTTTGATAAGGTCTAAAAATGCAAGCCCTGAAAAAAATTGTATTTCAAAATGCATTTATTTATGTGCTGCTTCAAAAAAGTGAAAATCGTATACCGAGTTGCATTGGCCATTCACCTGCCCATCTCCCAAGACGGTACTGGCTGCTGCCCCTACCACCTACGCTATTAACTCGCCCCGTTTCAATTGTTTATTGCATAACTTGCCATGGCCCAGCGCAACTTTCAAACTTTTTTATGTCTAGTGGCTGTTTATTTTCCATAATGAACATCTACTAGTGTAGCCGCAGATATCAAAATTGACAATTTTTTAAATTGAAGCCTCCACAATGTAGCCTATCACTTTAATGTCTTTAAGTCAAACCAATTAGAGCTATATCCACTCACAGGACATTACAGTATATCCTGTGCAGAATATTTTCTATCTTATTTATATATTTATCTATCTCCTCTGTCTATCTTTCTGCTCTATCTATCTATCTATTATCTATCTATCTATCTATCTATCTACCTGCATCTACCTGTTTATCAATCTATCTTATTATCTATCTGTCTATCTACCTGATCTACCTGTTTATCTATTACTCGATCTATCTATCTATCTATCTATCTATCTATCTATCTATCTAGCTATCTGCTCTATCTATCTATCTACCTGATTACCTGTTCATCTGTCCATCTAATCTATCTATCTATCTATCTGTCTATCTATCCATCCATCTATCTATCTATCCATCTATTCCATCTATCTACTGACCTACATATAATAATAATGTATTTTACTTTATAGCACATAATATAAATTGTCTCGTATGCACTTTACATTATACTACAATTATCATAAAACAACTTGAGAAAAAATGAAATACAACCGAACGTATTAATGCAGAATTAAACTCATCATTAAACATATAACAAGTAACTAGTTTCTACCTACATGTACATATCTATATTTATCTGTATATCTATCTATCTATCATCTGTCTATCTATCTATCTATCTATCTACCTACCTGTCTACCTACCTATCTATCATCTCCTATCTATCTATCGTGTCTATCTATCTATTATCTTCTATCTAATCTATCTATCTATTCTATCTATCCTATCTATCTTATCTATCTATTCTATCTATCTATCTATTCTACCAGCTACATACATTATTACCTACATGACTGTACATATCTGTCATATATTCATCTGTTTATCTATCTATTCATCTGTTTATCTATCTATTCTATCTATTCTCTATCTACCTACCTACCTACCTATGTAACATCATCTATTGATCTACATATCTGCATATGTATCTATCTGCCTACATGTATCTATCATATCTATTGTATCTATTGTATATTATTCATTACAAGTTTCTATTGTCTGTCTATCTATCTTTAACTGTGAATACTTTGTTTGCCCTTTGAATTGTTGCAGGGTAGTGTCATGACGCAGTCAGTCAAAATCACGTGCGAGGGTGCCAGAAGCTGCCGAAGACCAGCCGCCAGAATACGCGAATTGGACAGCGCTGGCTTGGACAAGGCCAAGATCTCTACTGGTGGCACCCCCACCCGACAGACAGTGGACGAAGTCAAGTATGTCGGTAGGCTCATCCCAGTCTTCTGTACTGTCATCATCTTTGGACGGTGTTATACCAGGTAGACAGCGCCCTCTACTGCGCTTAAAATGTGTAGTGCGGTCATATACCGTCTGCTGATGAAGTTTAGAGTTGATTTACTGTGATGCATATTAGATGGTAGTCTGAAAATCAATGAAGATGAAGAAACTAGAGGGAAGCATGAGGAAGAAGAGGAGAAGGCCACAAGGAGGAGGAAGAGGAGGAGCAGGGAAACAAGGCAGGAGGAGAAGTGGAGCGAGGAGAGGAAGAAGTGGAGGAAGCGAGGGGCAGGAGGAGAAGGAGGAGGAGAGGCAAATAATATATAATAAAAGTAGCAGTAATTCACAATTCATATAGTATTATGGGTTGAGTATTATAGCGCTTACAATAAGTCATTTATGGTATGTATGAAGTTAATAATTAAGAATTTACATATAATGTTATAATCAAACAATGAAAAAAATCATAGCTTAAGCAACATAAAACAAAGTTCCAAGGTGTTTGTGGTGAAGATGTGATTTAATTTGCGAAGTCAGGTAATTCTAGGCTATAGTGCCAGGTGTGCTGATCCCCAAACTAGGGAATTGAAGCGTAGATTAACCCTATCTCTGCCGCGGGGGGGGGCGGGGGGGGGGGCTGGAGGCCGTGCCCCCTTTATGCCCTCTTGAAGAAAGTATAGGAACAAAAAAAGATAGCCATTGAAAATAATGCCCCTCCCCCCTTCCTCCCCCAGTATGTTGGTTAAAAACCAGATGACCTTTTTTACTTTGGTAGACAACTCAAAATGATACAGACCTGTTTATTGGCTCTTAATTCCCTCCCCACCCCCTAACACCATTTTGGAAAATCCTGGCTCCATCACTGCTCTTGTTACTTCTTATTAATCCATTGGCTCCTGGAACCAGATGTATTATGTATTAACTTTACCAACTCTATCAGAGGCAAAGGGTTAATACAGGGCTCCACATTAACCCCCCTTTTCTACTTTTTACTCTCCTGACTAAAAAATGCACTTGCCCAAAAATAAACAATAACACACACAAAAAACACAAAAAATCATGATTAAATTATTTTAACCAGTAAGGCCTTTTTGCACATAGGAGGTATGTTATAATTCTGGCAGTTGAAAAAGGGGTGATTTATGAGATCATAGAGTCATAAAAATAATGCACAATGAAAAAAATTAAATATACATTAACTAAACACAACATTTCACACAGATTTTTTTTTCACTTTGGCTAAAATATTATTACATGTTTTTCTCATTTGATGATCAAAGTCTACTTGCCCAATTTGGCAACTCGGTTTAACATTTTGAGCTTTTACTAGCCCAAGATAAAATTGTACTTGCCCTCGGCAAGCGGGCAAGTGCTAGTGTCAAGCCCTGGGTTAACATTTTGGCCATTTTGTTTTTGCGTAGATGTCTTCCACGTACCTACTGCAGGGAGAGAGAATGAACTTGAAGTTAGGTGAGCACTTCACTATTCCTGTGGCAGCACTCAGTCTCTTCAACGTTATCATCATTCTCGTCATGATTCCAATCATGGACCGAGTCGTGTACCCCTTCTTCGAGAATCACGGCATGAGATTGTCCACACTGAAGAGAATAGGTAAGTTCTGGTATTTCTACATTTGCAGAACTTCTGTTGACGTCGAATTTGATTCACCCCTTCAGATCTCGGCCGCGTATCGCGCGATCGCAGCGAAAATTTGCACGTGCATAGAGCCGGACGTAATCTCCAAGACTGTATAGTTAGATTTTTGAAAAATAATTATCTTCTATTTTTAAGTAATTAATTGTGCATATTTATGTATAAAATCATATTTTTGCCTATAACTCCCTTTAAACAGCTCACAGAATGCTAATTTTTGGTGATAATATTCTTTTGGACATTTTAACAATTATCTGTCAAAAAAATGCTGAATCAAAATTAATTTCTTATATATTTTGTTGTTTCATGAATTTCTTATGTATTTCCTTGTTTTTTCAACCTTTTGTTTTTATTGTTTTTTCGATGAAATTTCTCGGGATACTTTTGCGATCATAAACAGCATAAAATTAGTTAATTTCAAGCAGTAAAAGTAAAAATAATCATACATTTATGAATTTGGGCTGAAAACACCATTTGCATTGAAATAACACACGATTTCATGTTTTTGAACGATTTTTGGAAGCCCAATGAACGAATTAGATTTTGAGCTGAAAAAGTGTCAAAAGTCAATAGTTACGGCCTAAATATGTTCTGATATTGGACCTTGTTAATCGCGATAACTTGAGATCTGGTCGATTGTCAATGTAACTTGGGTGAAGATGATTTATGAGGCACCTAATGAGATTAGATTTTGGAGCTGAAAGGTCAAATCAAAAGGCACTCGGCCTAAAAATTCTGATTTGACTCGGTACGGCCTGCGATATTACTTGAGAGCGGTACTGTCGGATTGTATAATCTTGGGTAAGTATGTATTTGATGAGGGCAGCCAATGAACTGATGTAGTGTTTGAGCTAAAGTCAAAGGGTCAAAAGGTCACTCAAGCTGAAACTGTGCTGCATTGGGGCTCTGTGTACTGGCATAGCTGAGAACGGCCATTGAATTTTCTGTAACGTAGGTGAAGTAATTATCTATGACACCAATGAACGATTAGATTGGAGTAAAGGGTCAAAAAGTCAAAGGTCACCAGGCCCTTAAATATTGTCTGATTGGGCTCGTTACCCGCAAAACTTGACGAACAGCCCATTGGATTTTTGTAACGTGGGTGAAGTTGTATATGAGGCACCAATAACTGATTAATTGAGCTGAAAGGCAAAGTCCGACAAAATAATGTCTGATGTGCTCGTCTATAAACTTAACCAAGTCAGATTTATGTTAACGGGGAATATGTTATTATAGCACCAATAAACGATTAGATTTGGCCGAAGCTCCAAATCCAAGGGTCACTATAGGCTGAGCTTCATCTAATTGTCTTGATACATTGTATCTGAAGCTTTAAATTACATCAATGGATGGTATGCAACCGACTGGGAGGCCTACGATGACGCACGCAGATGAACTGCTCTAGTTAATATAATATATATATATATATATAGTATATGTATATACATGTATATATATATATTTTATATATATCTAATATATTATATATAACATGTTATAATATATATATATATAATAATTATATATATAATATATATATGAATATATAATAATATATATAATATATATAATATAATATAGTATCATATATATATATAATTCCAACTCTCTTATCCAAAAAAGTCGCACACACACTTTCGCTTCATTTTTTTCGA
>JZLH01S0139213.1:72858-77858 GCA_001188425.1 Eucidaris tribuloides
TGTGACATGCAAGGTACAACAAAGTTGCGTAACTCCGGAACCGGCCGTACCGGATGTCGCGAAATTTGTCTCAAAGATGCGCAACACTGGTGAAAGTAAAAAGTCGTATTGCGACCGGTTCAAAAAATTCGCCACTGCCGGAATGGTCGCCGAACATTTGTCTGAGGGGGGGGGGGGTATTAGCCCCCCCGGGCCAGAGAGGGTTAAACAAAAGTGGGAATCGTAGTGTTTATGCATCATGTTTTCTGAGTTGTCCATCCATCTGTCCCTCCCATTACCGTTTGTTACAGCAATAACTCAAGACCGGGGTAATTGGATTTAATGAACTATGGTTAGGTATGTACTGTAATGCAAACATTAAGTGATAAGAGTTTCGAGTTGAAGGTCAAATGTTCACCCGGGCCTTAAACATATCTGAGTTGAACAATCCAAACACCACACCCCCCCCAAAAAAAAAAAAAGAACCATTAATCAGATTTAATAAATATGGTTTTTAGGTATGGTACTGTAATGCAAAGATTACTGATTGAGTTTTGAGTTGAAAGTTTCAGGAGGTCAAACACCCCCCCCCCCAAAAAAAAAAAAAAAAGAACCAGTAATCAGATTTTTATTGCTAACGAGTTAGGCCGGAACATTAACGGATTTAGATGTGGAGTTTGAGGAGCAAAGTCACAGGCGCCTAATAATGTCTGAGTTTTGAACAATTTCCATACCCCCCCCCCCGCCCCCCAAGAACAGTAATCAGACTTTAATGATACTAGCGGTTAGGTTATGTACTGCTAATGCAAAATTAACATGATTAGAGTTTGGGCTCTTATTGATCATGATCTATTTAAGAACAAGTACGAATGGTGAAGGTCAAAAGATTCACAGGGCTTAAATAATATGTCTGAGTTTGAACAATCAACCACCCCCAAGCAAACAGCTAATCAGCACTTTTAATGATAACTAGGTTAGGTATGCTACTGTAAATGCAAGATAGTGATTATGTTTTTTTTTTTTTTTTATTGAGTTTGGAGGCCTGAAAGGGCAAAGATCACCGGGGCTTAACCCTATTTTAACTGGGCTATTTCACACCGGTTTTTACTGGGGGGTCAATTTGACCCCCCCGCCTCAGATCTCGGCCGCCGATCGCAGCGATCGCGCGAAAATTTGCCATGACCGTGCGCCTAGAGCGGATGTAACTACAATGACTGTATAGTAAAATTCAAAAAAATAATATTTGTCTATTTTTTAGTAATTATTATGAATAAGTGTATGAAATTTTGGTTTCGGCATCTAACTCACTAAACCAGGTAGAGAATGGTAATTTTTGGTGAAGCAAGTCCATTTTGACATTCTAACAATTATCTACAAAACATTTGCCGCAATTGGAATTAATTTCTTATGATATTTAATTGTTTGTTGGAATTTCGATGTATTTTCCTCTGTTTTTTACGACCTTTAAGTTTTCGATGTTTTTTCGATGAAATTTGTTGGGGACACTTTTGCCAAATCATAAACAGACATAAAATTAATTCATTGCAACCAGTAAAGCCAAAATATTCAAATACATTTTATGAATTTTGGACTGAAAAACCAAATTTCATTGATTTGCTTACACGAATCCGTTTTTGCAGCAATATTTAGGGTTAACATGATTGTATAAAAAGTCGCGCGAAGCGTCGATAACTCGTCCAGAATTTTCGCGAAAAACAGGTCTCAAAGAATGCGCCAAGACTTGAAAGTAAACGTCGCGAGCGAAAGCGGATTGAAAAAATATCTGCGACGGCGGAAGTGTCAGCAGAAATTTGTCGAGGGGAGGATCAAATTGACCCCCCACCAGTTAATATAAGGAGTTCAGAATGTCTAGAGTCTTGACAATCGAACAACGCCCCACCCCTCCCCCCCGCCCCACCAAGAACCAGTAATCGCGATTTTAATGATACTAGGACGTATAGGATATTGTACTGTAATGCAAGAATTAGTGAATTAGAGTTATGGAGTTGAACGGTCAAAGAATACACAGGTTTGGATTTAATACATGTCTGTTTAGAACATCACACGCCCCCCCCCCCCCAAAACAGTATACGGATTTTAATGATACTTGGGTTAGTAATTACTGTAATGCAAAGTATAAAGTTTGAGTTTGGAGTTGAAAGATCAATGTGCGGCCTAATACATGTCTGTTGTCTGAACGATCAAACACCCCCCCCCCAGAACCGCATCACATTTTAATGTAATAGGGTGGAGGTAGATTGACTGATTAAGTTTGGGTTGAAAGATCAAAAATCACAGGGCCTAATAATGTCATGAGTTTGAACAATCAAAACACACCCGCGGCCGCCGCCGCGCAAGAACCAGTAATCAGTTTTAATGAAACTAGTGTTAGGTATGAACTGTAATGCAAAGATTAACATGATTGAGCCTAGTGAGTTGAAAGATTCAAAGATGGGCCTAATCATTCTGAGTTGAATAATCCAACACCCCCCCCCCCCCCCCCCGATACGCGTATGGATAAAACTGAAATGTTTCTTTCTATCTCCTTATTCAGGAATAGCATGGTGCTTGCTGCATCTCTATGGTCAGTTGCCAAGCATCATAGATTGTACGTAAGGCGCATGCATGTTGGCTATTTCTGGCATATCACCATTTTTAAAAAATGAATTTCCTGGTTTCTAATGCTTGATTAAAATAATAGATTTCCGTTTTTAACCCCGGTGTATGCAATTAAAAGCAGTGTCATTGACAAACTAAAATGTCACCCAAGTGATATTATTGTATAATACCCACTCACCCCCCCCCCCGAAAAAAGGGGGGGCAAAGAAATGCTGGTGGTTTATTGCCATATCAACTTTTGAGGTAAATACACTCATACACAGATATCATATCTTCACATACATTTTGATGAAACAGGAAATATGTGAATGAATTCGGGCCTATTGGAGTTTTGGCTCATAAAAAATGGAAAAATAAAAAAGAATGAGCATTGGTACAGAATGTGTAGCCATGTACAGGTATGCAATCATATTAATCGTAGTTTCCATAGAATGGACGTACCATCGACATCAAACGGTCATTGACATGTGCAAATAAAATATTAGTAAAGTCGAGTAATGCTGTAAATAATGTTTTGTTATTTTTATGCTGGTGAACAAAACAGCTTTTTGTAAGGATACATGGTATAATATGACTGTATTTGGTGTGTATGCTGTATATATTTAGGGCATATTGTTGTGGTCATACCAAAATTGATAAATTTTCAAAATACACCTACTCTCACAAACACATGCAAAATACAGAAATGTGGACAGTTGTATATTTGCAGCACAATGATCTTTCAAACGTAGTAAGTTACATTTAATATTAGCTCACGTAGTGATACAAGAATATAAACCCTCACCTTTACATTTTAAACGTGGATTTTTTAATACACTGTAGTGCCAAATGTATGTAATAATATTACCATGACAGTTCTTTTTATTATTATTTCTTGTTATGTTGTTGGAATTCAGATCCAAATTATATATTATTCAAGTAAATCTAGGATTTCTCGGAGAGTTTAAACATATGTGTACGATATTTGAAGGCACTTCACAAATAAATGGGATGCATTGGTATGTAATTCTCATGAAATTTTGAAATGATGTGTGTTCAAAGGTGTCATATTGATGAATTTTTTTCTAAAATACTACACGACTTAATGCATTTTCAGCATCAAATAAATAAGGATAGTTTTTTTTATAATGTATTATGAATTATGAATTGTAATGTGCATTTGAATTTGAATATGCTAATTGCACAATTTGTATGTATGTATGTATTACAATTACCGTGTATTACAGTGTATGGACCAATCACATCAGGAGCTCTTCTAGAGAATTAGAATATATTCGAATAGATTTTTGCGCTTTGTAAATCTTTTATTATCATTATCATTATTAAAGAGAATTTTATACGTGATATTTCAGTTGATGTTTCAGTTGAATAGTGTATAATTGGAGCGTTATTGGCATGAGTTTGAGGGTTTGTATAAATTATGAAAAGTTGGTTAGATCAGGGTAATATTCAACCAAACAACCGGGTGAAAGATATACAGAGTGGCCCAGAGAAAAAAACGGTACCGTACATATACAATTATTTTCCAGATTAATTTTTAAATCTTAATTTATCTAATAGACTACTTTTCGTGAGTATAATGACACCAACATTATCTACTTTGGTGGGTACTTACTACTTATTCCGTTTTAAGACCATTTTTTGTAAAAGAAATATGTAAATTTGTTATACGCACGGCAGTTTACATGTAATTTCTATAGAACGCCATCAATAGGACGCCTCACCGCTACAAAAGCTGAAATGGACTGCTTTGCAAAACTGTCTCTAAAATGAAAACTACTGAACGAAAATTGACAATCTAAGTGTTGTATTGCTCAGAAAAGAACACACGATCCGATAAAAGGGAAAATTTCTCTTCGATAAAGAAGGGGGAAATTGATGAACTTGGTGTACCTTTTTTTTCTGGGCCACCCTGTATATTGGTAACATGGCAATGCATAGCCTTCTGACAAGGCCTTGTGGGTGTGGGTGTGTCCCTTACGCCTTCAAAGCCTCTGACTAGTACTTGTATCCCGCGCGCCTAGAAAGAGACTAACTATTATGCCTACACTCCTGGCACACCGAAAGATTGGCTGTTCACCCACAGGGGCTTCGCCCCTCGCTGGCGTAGTCACTGGGGTTAGCGCGGTTAGTCGCCTTCTAGGCGCTAGCGGAGCATCGCGCTTACGGGGTATATTATTAAGCCCCGAGGCCTCAACCAAAGGCTAGGCAATGCAGTGATATTTATAGCATGAGGAAGATGGTTCTTTAATATTACACAATTATAAATCGAATGAACACAAAAATAAAAAGATAAAAGTTTCAATTAAAAGAGAATCGGTTTTGATGTTGGTTTGAATACATACAGTGTATCTGTTAATGACTAAGGGTAAATGAAGATGTGTGTGTTTGTGTAGGTGTGC
>JZLH01S0139213.1:80358-106598 GCA_001188425.1 Eucidaris tribuloides
AATTACAATTCAATATTCTCCTGTATCTAAATAAATGTTAAATTCTTTGTAAGGTCGATCAGCCATTTCCGTACTTAGTCAATTTAATATCTTGTACTATAGAACCATTTTGTACGTTTACACATTATTTTGCCCTTTCACCACCTCTGTTAAAAACTCCAACAAAATCTTCCATGATGGTTATTATATAAACTCCCAGAAAAAGTTTGAAATCTGAGTTTATTCGTTTATTTATCTTTTTTTCCGTTGTAATCTATGCATGGTTGAAATAATCAAAAAGATTCAATTCTCTTTTAAATGATACCCTACTTGTTATGATTATTCCATCGGAGAGAGGACAGTATTTTGAATATGGGATAAGTGTAGATTGAATAGCTGCAAAATGAACACCCGTGGTCACGAAGACTCAATAAAGAACATCTTTTGTACTGGGTTATTTCTGGTCGGCCATGAATCCAAATTTAAAGAGAGGCCTCTGTCACTACATTTGGTGATGACTTTGAGATTAAAGGGTTTCAGTCCTGGTTTTAATTGCCCATACAAGTTTGTTAATTTTTTGTTGTTTGTATGCTTGAGCACACATTTGTTAGAATAATAGATACCAATGTTAGTGTTCATGTTAGTATACATAGTGACCAAAGACACATTGGGACACTCATTCATCAACACGGGAAAAAAATTAGTCACATACCTAGCTTTGGTCATTATGCAAACCCTTTAATCAGTATCAGAAAGAAATAGAATAGCAGTCAAGACCTACTGCATTTCTAGCAGAGTGGGTGGCACATCATCTTAGAATGATGGCCATAACACCATTGTAAGCAGATTACATGACTAATTGGACAAGCATGCAGACGAGATGATACGATTTTGTACATCAGAGGACTTGGTACATTGAAAGAGGCACGAATATAAAGATGAGAAAGAACATTCACCAAGTTACACAAAGATGATTTGCACAAACCAATTAACTCTACACCAGTGGATGCAACAACCGACAAAGGGCCATAACGTGCCATATCCCACAAGAATAAATAGCAAAATGTTTACAGTGGAGAGGCAGGCAATGGAAACAAAGTCACTTGTTGGAGCTGTAGACCTGACATACAAGTTCTATCAGGTACTGGACCTGAACTATGCTCCACAGACTCGAGGGGTATAGAATTTTCCTAGACAGTCTTGTTTACAATGTGAAAGTAGTCAAACAAAGTGGCAATGTCAGAAGACTCTGAGCTTATTATACTTTTAAGTCAGCATAAAAGAACATGATGTACGATCCACAGACTCATAGTGACCTTTCTGGACTTCCATGTGAGGGTGATATGTATACTGCAAAATCAGAGCCCTTTCTGCAAAATACGAGTGCGAAAAATATTTAGTGGAAAAGTAATCATTTTTAGAGCATGTTGCATGAGGCGAAGCATGCATGCAAGTACAGTGATCTGACTTAGATCTCATGATGGCAAACGATGAGCAGCATCGGAGTCGCAAACAACTGCAAACATTATGTTAGAATTACTGAGGGAATACTGGTACTCCAACTTCAGCAATGTCAACAACCATGGCCAGTAAGACCATGGCCACACAAGGACGTGGTACACCCTAAGCTAGCTGGCCCGAGCAGTGGCAGACGGGGACCTGGGCCTGGTCGTGGAACTTCAGTTGAGCAAGAATTATGCACCCTCTTTGGGTATCCATACCATGGTCGCTGCAAATGTGCTGGTCCAGTTTTGAGCCCAACACGTTGCAGTCAGGGCAGTGCCAGTTCTAGAAGAGGATAGTTTAAATTAGTATTCTAATCTAATGAAAGATGTAACATTACACTCATAGGAATGGTAGCTTGAACCTTGAAACTCCAGTCTTATTACAATGGCCAACTGCACAACCTACACGCCATTTCAGGTAGTCTCACCTATATAGATCCAAGCATCCTCCATTAGAGGTTACTTCCTACTAATCCTGGCAATCTATAATGGAACAAGTGCTGGAGAACATTATCAACCTGAAAGGGCAATAGGTGCTAAAAGCAACAAAGAGAACTTAACTGGGAACTATATCATCAAGGTAAAAATGCAAAAACAAAAACAAAAAATGACAACCACATCTGTTGGAAAAAAAATAGTTGAGCAAAATTTGAAATTGGAATACAAAGTCCTGTATATTTGAGAAACCAAGTTGCCATCCTGCCTATGGACTAGGAAACTGTAAAGAGTCGAGTAACATTAAAGAGAGTTCTTTGAGACCAAAGAAATTACTTGTTATTATTATTATTTGTATTGCACTTTTCCCATTCGGCTAAAAGCACTGAATATTGGGCCATCCTTTTTTACAAGGCAGCATCTATACAATGCGGCATAGAAGGGATCCAAAGAATGTTGAAAGTGTTGAAATGGCCATCACACTGGGTTTTCACCCTTCTCTTTTTGATGAAGTGTGTGGGTTCTTGTACATGCTAAGGTGTTTCTGTCTCAACACGGGACCTCCGCTTTACGTCCTATCCGAGGGACGGGGTAATGGGGATAAAGTGCCTTACCCAAGGACACAACCGCCATGACGTGGGCTCGAACCACGGACCTCTAAGTCGGGAAGCCAAGCTGTTATCCACTACGCCACAACGCCTCCCCATTGATAGGGAATGTTCTGAATCTCTTTTGCCAGATATAACACCGTCAAGTGTTATTTTTGATAACATGCATGGATTTACGAATATTGTTAAAAAATACTTGAGCATGAATTTGAAAAGATATTCCTTGAAGGTAACAAGCAAGCCCGGGGGGGTCGCTCTCCGGACGATCTGTATCCCACCCGTGTCAACAACCTCAGAAATCACCCTAACGGCCGCTAACCTACATTACCAAATTTGTGACCCTAAATGGCGTAACGCATGACGAAAAGCTACCCTAAACGGCCGAACCCCATGAAATCCTTCATTCTGATACCCTAAGTGGCGTGAACTGGAAATCCACTAATTTAATACCCTAAGTGCGTAAAACAGTGAAATCAAACTAATTTATATTTGCCTAACAACTTGTTTTCTCATCTTAAACATTATTGTACATTACAGAACCCGAAAAAGTTGAATCAATAATTCATTTATAATTTTCTTATTAAAAAACGTTCATTTTTGGAGATGTTAAATAGATGTACTTAAATTTGCACCCCTAAAATGGCGTAATCTACAAACCAAATTAGTAACCCTAAATGGCATGACATGTGAGAAAAGGCTACCCTAAGCGGCGATTGCTAGCGATTGAGTGAAAAAGCTACCCTTTTTCCAAAAGACGTCGACGACGTCCGAACGCTGGAAAAGGGACCCTTTACGACGCTTTTTCTGGACGCGGGTGCGTTAGCAGGCCGTGTGGAGAGCGACCCCCCTGGGCAAGCAAGAGAGAGCAAAGAACTGGCACGACATTAGGTGCTGATAGATAACACGTATAGTGTCAAATATAAACAGAAGACGGGTGCGGCAAGTCAATTTTCAAATTGGTCCGGCGGGCAACATCCAACATCCGGCTAAAAAGTAGTATACGATGGATGTTGCCCGCTAGAAAGCCGGTCCTCAAGCAGTTGACTATCTTACCATTTGCAAAACCCTTTACTAAGGTGTCAGTACTGTGAGGGTTGTTTTTTGCGTTGTATCTTACAGAATACTGTTTGTTAGCATCTTTGCCTTTGCCAGTTGACTTAGTGTTACTCTCTTTTGTCCAATATCCAAATGAGGTGTTGCAATATATAAATGATATATATTTATGATTCCTTCCTTGATCTTCAGAAAGGTATGTGTAGCCTTTAAAGCCTAGTCTTGCAGTAGTGGATTTTTTTATAGGAAGTCATCTTGTTTTTAAGCCCAGAACATTTACTTGCCAAAGTATGTGCAGTCTTTCTCTTATAAGTTCATAACCTTCTTCTCTTTGCAAGTTTTACAACAATGTTTGCACGATGGCCAGTGTGTGAGCTATTGATAGCATTTGTTGCAGCTGCTATTTATCTTTTTATACAAGCTATATCAGTTTTTAAACCTTAAGTCAGTATGAGAACACCAGATTTCATGTGTTCTTTTGTTCACCTTGTTCATTCTTAAACTAAGACGAATCAGTTGATTTAGTAAAAAAAAAAAAAAATCAAATTGGTTGTGATGCAAGACTAGAACAACTCACCTTCAATGAAGACCATTCATTAAACATTGTTGGAATGATAGAAGATGAGACAAAAACAAATCTATATCCACATATTTTAAATAATGACATGGGTCATCTGAAATTGTCTAACAAAACAAAACTACAGAGATAGTGAGAGATGTACTGAAGAAAATGCAACAGGATGAAGTTGCAATAGTTGCTACGAACGTATCAGTCATCACTACAATAGGACAGCAGGCTATGAATCACAGTAACACTACCAGAAACGGGGATATCATAAGAGAAAAAAATATGGACAGCTGCTAAACTGCTCATGCTATTAAGGGAGAAGCAGCAAGCAATAGTCAATACTACTGACCTACCACTACCTACAAACTTTGATACATTAGTAGGGTCAAGAAGAGTAATGTCGGGTTATGATGCCCACAATGCAACGAACAAACACTACTCCACTGCCATGATGATCGGACACGTAACTACTGGTATAGATACCATAGTGCGCAATCAACTCATCAAGGATGGTCTCCACAATCGGAAACAGCTTGTGGATGGTTTTTGCACCTGAAGGAAGGCGAGTGGAGGAAAAAGGTAACTGTGTCAGTGCTTCAGCAGAGAATGTGCACCTGCTGGAGCACACTACCCAGACCTAAACAAATCCCAACGGAGCAGCTAGCTAAAAGCAGCTTCAATGGCTCAGTCGAAAAGGAAGCCTTGCGTAAAGATTATACCTTCAGAGCAATAATTGCTCCAGCGAATAACCAGTATCCTGGGTTTCTGAATTCAGATTCCCAAAAACGCATACTCCAAGATGCAGTTAATGGCAAATGCAGGAAAACTGTAAAATATACTAGACTAATCCTGGCATAATGACTTCATCACCAGACATTTCTGAATTCAGAAACTGAGGACGCTGACGGGACAATGAAAGACCCCATTGACCGTCACGGGACAATGAACAACTACATTGATGGCGAAGGGACAATGAACGACCCCATTGACAACGATGAGAGAATGAGCGACCCCGATGACGCCTACGGGACAATGAACGACTCCGTTGACGCCAACAAGACAATGAACGACTCGGTTATCACACCACAACATCCACACCATGTTGACTACAATCCTGACCCAAAAACAAAACAATACTCCACATCAAAAATGTATTTTGCAAGAACTAAATAAAATCAAGAACTTGAGCAATCCCAATCTAAACCACAACCTGTGTTTTCCCATATCGATGAAAACTTTGTGAACAATGGATTTCAGGATGCTATTGTTTTAATTTCTTACCATGCTTATATGGCATGCTATGACAGTTCACGGGATGGCAAGAACTTGGTCCTAAGGCACTCAATTGCTGCCAAATTTTGAAATTCTTAAAGAATTTATAAACAGTTGCCTTTGCAGGAGTAAGAAGCAGTATGAGGAATTCTTGAAGACCAAACACAAACAGCAATGCCAACAGAAGGAAGGTATTATGAGATAATACATGACAGGCAAAACTATAAATCTTATCTTTTTTTCTCTAATTGTTCTGGTCCATATGTGTTGTAGTGTACACATCCCGAGTACAGATAATAAACCACAACTCTTGCAAATATTCCACCTTTGTACTCGTAAATTTATATAAAATGAATATCATGAACCAAGGATATTGGTCTGATAAGTTGTCTAGATTCCATTACTACAGATCAATGTGGAATTTGGACTTATGTTCCCAGAACAATGTGAAAATTTTCTGAAAAATAGGGGACAAGCATGAGAGATAAAATTATCCAAGTAGCAAAGAAGGACTACCCAGCTATTCAAGACGTGATAAGTACTTATGACGACTCTGACAGTTACTTGCTATGTTTTACATGTACCAACTGCCGAGATTGGATCAATGATATGTTTTCTCATAAAGGCATAACAAGTGATTTACATTTTTACACGAAATGTGCGATCATTTTGGCATTTAAACAGATATGATTGCAAGATAACTGGACATGTCGAACTTTAACATTTTTACTAGACAGAAACGCAACGATCATGCGCTGCCTGAGACTGAGAAAATACTTAAAGCACCAGTTTCAATCCGTAAACATAGCAAGTTGCAGAATTTTCTTTTTGATATAATATTTCCATTTTGTAATTTTGTTAAATAAAAACATACAAAATTATCACGAAAAATATTTACCTGAGGGTTACATTGCGGCACAGGTACAGAGGTTACACAGGTTAGTATCTGGTTGACCCTGGGCTGTACACTGGTAACCAATTTTGTTGATATGTGCACAGAATGTAGTAACGTGCCACATTTCAATAGACTGAGAAAAAAAGGATAACTATAACACAACAAAACAACAACTCTAGTGATGGAGCTACTACATATAACAATAAGGGTAAAAATAACCGCTCCGTAACCATGACTGAAAGTTCACAGAAGTAAGCAAACTGTAGAAATTTGGTAAAAAATATTGTCTTAAGATAGGTTTGTCAATAAAAGTAGCCAGAGCAAGAGAAGCAAAGCAGAAACTGGCAAATAATATCATTGAAGAAGCTCATGGGTGGATATATCAGCTATATCACACTCACTTCACATGGCTCCTCCAGGGATACAAAACATTCTCACTTTCCCGAGTTCAACTACATGTATTACTGAAAACATAACAAAATAACCCAAAGGAAAACAGTATGACATTTTATCAATTCCATGTACACTAAAATGAAGATTAGAGGAGGAGGACGCATGGCAAAATCTACAAACCAACCATTCCAAGCTTTCAGTGGCACAGTGAAACAGAAGCAGTTGAAGTGCATAAACATCTTATGACAAAAAAATGAAATGAAATTCAGTCCCGGCTGAACAGGCAGAAGATGAGACTGTAATTGTGAAGCTCCTCTAGCACTTGCAGGCAACAGACATGGTTCTCAGTTCATGTGGGACTATTGGATAGGGTCATGAGTGCCCATCTCCGTGTTACAGGCAACGATTAAATGCGTACACACGATCAGTTGCATACTTTCTCAGGGTTCCCAGCATTTCCAAAATTCCCTGATTTTTCCCTGATTTTTTCACCTGATTAAGTCTCAAAATTTCATAATTATTTCAACTCATTTCCAGTTTCACATGTTTTCTATGTTGTTGCAGTGAACTATTTGCAGTATAAAACACTGTAATGTAAAACTAGTATTTCGATTTTGGGGCCAATCAAAATTCCCTGACCTTTCCCTGACTGGAAGAAAAGTAAAATAATTTCCCTGATTTCCCTGATGGGCTGGGAATCCTGTTTCTTCAAGACAAGTGAGATATCATTGATGGCAAGCTCGGTAATGCAGAATCCCCCCCCCCCAATTACCCAGCAGTGGTCACATATTTGCCAACAACCTGCAACAAGTTTAACCACCAGCATGTACAAGGAACGGTGGGAAAAATCAATAACATATACAAGAACCACTTTCTTACTACCTTTAAATCTCCACTAACTGGAAGAGCCTCAGATGGAGATGCCCGTAGATGACACTCTAAGATGAGTTCTACACTCAGCAAAAAAGGAGATCGATATGCCATAAATCATGAGAACTTCACCTTAGGCTTGTCTGGCAGTTAGCAGCATCAATGGTCAGCTGTATTCACTAGACATAACGGACCAAGACTACATTCATTACGGCAAGAAACTCACAAACCAACAAGACCAGACTCAACACTTTACAATAGGACATTTTGCACATCATCTGCTTTCAGCTAGCATACATGAAATTTGACGTGGGTAGTCATGTGCTTAGACTTCACTGCTTAGACTTCTCAATGGTCCTACAATCAGGCTACAGCTGCATACTTTCTTCAAGACAAGTGTGAAATCAATGGCAAGGTTAATCTGAATCCCCTCCATCCCAATCTACCAGCAATGGTCATACTGTATATTTGGGAGCAACATGCAATAAATTCGACCACCAGCATGTACAGGAACAGTGGGAAAGAATCAACAATATATACAAAAACACTTTCTTGCTACCTTTAAAGCTCCACTACCTGGATGAGCCTGAGATGGAGATGCTCATAGATGACACTCTCAGATGAGTTCTGCACTCAGCAAGGAAGGAGAGTGATATGCCATAAATCATAACAACTTCACCTTAGGCTTGTATGGCAGAGTTAGCCACATCAACGGTCAGCTGTACTCACTAGACATAATGGACCGAGATTACATGCACTGTGGGAAAAAAAATCATGAACCAACTAGACTAAACTCTTTGCCTAAGGAGGACATGATTGCACAAAATCAATCAACTACAGCTAGTGTACACCACATTTGACACCAAAGACCACAGCCTGCGTGAGAAAGACATCAAATGCAAGGACAGAAGAAACTGGGGATCTGCGCAGAGGATGTTTTTCCTGCGTGTTCAGGAACACTTGAGGACGATGGAGGAAGGTCAATAAGGTGTCACTGAAGAGGATGTTGCTGGCACCCAGGTGTATATCCATGTATGCTTCCTGTTTGTGGAGGTGTTTTGTTCAATGAGTGGTGACCTGTTGATTAGAATCTAGCATGCATCACACGTTGCACATTTCTTTCATATTTGGAGATGGTAGGTCTGCAGAAACAGAAATCTCACACCGAAGGACCACTTCATCACCAGTCAGACACACATAGATACATGCGGCAGTGTTTCTTATAAAAGCAGCCAGAGACTTCACACCAGAGAAATCAATCTGCCTTGCCAAATGTGGATCCAATTGCTGCGAGGATTTTTCACAAAGTGGTTCTTAGGTGACTAATAATCACAATTACTCCTTTGGTGATTTTCTGCTTGCCCTGTCGTCCACGAATAAAATTTTCCAACTGTGTGCACTTTCAGAGGCTCCCGTCATCCCCACAGGTCACAAGCAAGTAAATATCTGGGACAGTGGTACCTCACAAACCAGAATCATCACCAAACTTTGCAGATTACCCAACAGATCTAGAAATGGAAGCTGCCTGTGTAAGAGCCCTTCAAGAAGCACAATAGATGTATTCAGAGCTAGGTAGGATGTGTTTAAAATACAGACTGAGCTGTACACTTACAAATTTCATCGCTAGAATGCTAACTTGTAGACTTCGTTGAGAATGTTTGTAGTCAAGATTTTAAACTTACAATGTATAGTTTCATGGCCAAGATGCAAAGTTTGTACATGAAGGACCTGAAAGCAGGCAAAACGCCACTGACTGCATGGTGACTTTGTGTCTTCACCACTAATATTTCTCATGTAGTCCAGGAGAGATTCAGTCTTTTCATTCAAAGAACAAGCAGGCTACTCTATACCCTTTTGTGGCATATGATAGGATGATTGATGGAAAGCTTGAACGCTATTTGCACAAGCCACTGGAAACATACATGTGATGGAACCGGGGGGACAGTAAAATATACTTACAAAGGCTAGTCTGCAAAGCTTATCCACAAACTCAATCTTAACTAATGATGCATTAGTGGAATTCTGCTGCTTTCTGCAACCAGGGCATACTTGGCATTCACTTCAAAGTAACACCAGAGCAAACAGCAAAGCATGACTCGGAACTGACAGAAAGATTTCAAGTGGCTAAAACAGTCAAGGGAACACAGCAATTTCATCACTTGATTCCAATGACAAAGTCAAAGATGCATGCCTACAAAGTCAGCCTCCAGAGAGACCCACCAAAACTTGTCAATGTCATGGATTCTCCTGCTAATGTGACTGAAACACCTGCAGAGAACTTCACTGATATCATGCAGCATGACTATGTTTGTCAATTTGACAATGAGACATTGATTGGACTAGTTGAGGATGTATCCAAGGAACACGGGGACTCCTACATTCATTTTATACACCCTCATGCATACTTAAAAGTATTTCACTGACCAAACAATGAGGACACTTGTCGGATCAGTGAAGTTGACACTCTCGGTGTAACTGATGCCTCATCTCTGGTATCGTCAGGAAGAATGTACAATCTAAGCAAAATAGATCATGTCAGAATTGCAGAATTGAAAAAAAAAGAGGTTGATTCAATTTTGATTGAGGAATTTTTATGATCGATATAGATCGATGTATTACTTCTTAGTTAGATCGATATAGATATTGATAAATGGCTTGTTGCCAGGAAGATGGTGATGGCAGAAACTGTAGAAATGCTTCACAAGCTCTGATCATTCTGAATCAAGTGTTTCATTGTGTTATTGGCCAGGTGACACGCAACAGAAATGTTGACCACTTCGTCGATGGGAGACACATGTAAACGGTAATAAACACTACAATTTCAATTCCAACACATATAATCCATCTTACTTCAATATGGCACTTGTGATTATCGCCTCTTAATTAAAATTTCTTTTCATGTCTACAGAAGAATTACTCAAGAAGTGGAATGACTGCAGGATAAGCAGACTATGATGATGAAAGTCGGCCACACTTGCTGAGCAACATGCTCAACAGGTACTTAAAATCATAGCTCTGAAGTTCGCTTTCGGTATGCAAAGGGGCTCTTCAATAGAACATAAAGTAAGGGAAGGAGGAAAACAGGTGTTGAAAAAAAAAAGCCTGTCAACGCCACCACCATACCCTACCGTTCGTCTGTGGCGCTCCTGATGAAGTACATATTGGGGTCAGCCTAGCCTGCCACTAAAGGATATTTTTAGCAGGGATGTAGTCAAGGCTGGCCTCGAGGCCAGATTTTGCTGGCCTTGGCCTTGGCCTCGGCCTCGGACCGAGTCACATGTACAACGTCTGTGGAAAAAATATTCTTCCAGCGGCCTCGTGACTCGGAACAGCCAGCCTCGACTACATCCCTGATTTTTAGGACCTTCTGTCCAGCTCCAGCAGCGAATTGCCAACTGGACGAAGATGTCTGGCTCCTCCAAGTCGGTTGGGCTCCCAGATAAGCTTGCAAAGACAGAACTGCAAAGAAGTAAGATTTCAAGAAACTGTGTCTTCCAAAGCATCATTTGATGATTCACTATCCAACATGCTCGAGAATGATTGGACCATTGATACAGTATTGGGCCAAACATAAGAACATGTATTTTAACTTGTAGAGTTGTAGAATGCAATCTCAATTACACAAATGTGTGCAATTCACTGGTACATGTATTTAGCAAGATGATCTCATGCATACATGACAAGTCACTTTTTTGGCAAAGAAGACCGTTGATGTTTGAGAAATTGGACCTGAAGTAGAAACAGAGATAGAGATTCTCACAGTGACTGATGATTGCATCCATCTTGATACAGAAAAAATACAGGTCATTCAATTTTCCACAAGAGTATATGAAGCAAAATGGATAACACACTGTGTAAGAAAGTATTAGTCACCATTGTATAGGTGGCATGACCTTGATGATATCTGGATTATTACTGTATGAAGACAACAAATATTTTGAAGTTATGTAATTTTATTTTTGTATTAGACAAGATTTAACAGCAGACACTACCATGAAGATGTCCTTTAGATTTCCAATAAGAGCAAGCTGATGCAGATCTCACACTGCCAAGATCCACTGATTGTCACGCTATTGCCATACACTACACGCTATGGCTTTGTCAATGTTTGCTACTGCTATGATTTAGGGATGTTCCTGTGATCGGACTCTGTGGCGAAAAGAACAACAACATGGTGAGATACTTTGGTACAACCATTGCAAATTATTCAGATTATGACTGAAAACATAACTTTAGGATGTCATGTGATAGATTTGACTATCTAGTGAATACACTCCTTCCATTTCTTGAGAAAAGAATGACAAATTTGAGGAAACACATCGATTACCGACAAAGATTTTCTGCATTTGTGTGGTGGCTTGCGACCTCACCAGAGTATCATACCATGTCCACCATGTTTGGGATTGGAGAATCAACATTATGTCTGCTTGTTCAAGAAGTGTGCCATGCAACAAAGACTCTGATCTACCACCAGAACATATCTGTTCCAACAAGGGCATGATTAGATGCAATGATCAAGGGATTTAGGAGACGTGGACTTTCCTCAATGTGCCAGTGCCATTGATGGCATTCACATTCTGATTAATTCACCATCTATTAATCCAGCAGATTATGACAATAGGAAAGGTGGGCATTCCATCATTTTGCAAGATGTAGTGGGTCAGATTTTTTTTTCATAAAAAAAGATGTTCCTGTGATCAGACTCTGTGGCGAAAGGAACAACAACATGGTGATGTATTTTGGAACATAACAGTTGGCAATCATTAAGATTATGACTGGAAACGCAACTCTAGGATGTTGCGTGATACATTTGATTATCTGGTGAATAGACTGTCTAGTACTTGAGATAAGGACAACAAAGTGGAAGAAACCCATGAAGTATAGATGAAGATTTACTGCTGTGTGACAACTTGCAACACCACCAAAGGATCGAAGCATAGCCACCATGATTGGGATAGAAGAATCAACATTATGTCTGCTTGTTTGAGAAGTGTGCCATGCAATTAGACTCTGATCTACCAACAGGAACATGGTTACATGCAATGATTGAGGGATTTAGAAGACATGGATTTCCTCAATGTGCTGGTGCCATTGATGGCCTTCACATTCTGTTTATTGCACCATCTATTAATCTACCAGATGATCACAATAGGAAGGCCATTCTATCATTCTGGAAGCTGTAGTGGATCACCATTTCACATTCATAACAAAGATGAGGTATGAACCTGCTGGACACACTCAGAACAGTCAGTGTGACCATTTCTTGGAAGCTTCAAAGTAGCTAGACTCTAGTCGTGTATACTCAAAAGGGGCTTTGTGTGATTAAAAATGAGATAATCACCAAGCTTGTGGATGCTTTAAAGGGGAAAGAAACCCAGACATCTACTTGCATTCAGAGAATAGATAACAATAAGAGAAAGAAAATGGTGAAAGTTTGAACAAATTTGACTGAACCATTCAAGAGTTATAAATGTTCAAAGTTTACGTAATCCTTATGTATGGAGGATTCTTCAATTGGCAACACTACCACTTTTTGAGATGAAAGTGTGGAGAACTCCTCATTGGTTTTGTACACAAATTTTCACAAATTTACGTTTTTCTGAAATGTTAGTTGTGAAGGTAATCAAATTCTTTCAGAAAACATGTACAAATCATTTTTGCTGGGACATACTTGTACAACAAGCAAGAGGCAATCAGATATTTCATAAAAAATGAGAACAAGTGAAAATTTGTGTACAAAGCCAATGGGGAGTTCTCCACACTTTCATCTCAAAAAGTGGTACAGTTGCCAATTTAAGAATCCTCCATACATAAGGATTACGTAAACTTTGAACATTTATAACTCTTGAACGGTTCAGTCAAATTTGTTCAAACTTTCACCATTTTCTTTCTGTTATTGTTATCTATTCTCTGAATGCAAGTATAGGTGTCTGGGTTTCATTCCCCTTTAAGCCAACACCTGTTTAAGAACTGATGCAAAAGGTGTCTGAAGTTATCACTGCATCATTTGAGTTTGAACTTCATGCAAGAGATGAGCGAATTCAGAAATTAGAAACTTAACCCCTTGATATCCAAGACAACCCTGACAATTCTGATCAGTATTCCAGGAGAAACTTTATTATTTCATGATGTAGAGGAGAATGGGAATGGAAACACTGGTAATGTCATCTCTGTCATTTGCGAGGATAAGATGAAAATAAAACTTAGTGAAACTGCCATTGACAGGAGTCACCACCTTGGTTCATCTGAGAGTAATAACCCAGAGGAATAATCGTGAAATTCACTATAACATTCGAGATTGCATGCACTGGGCCAGGAAGTCCCTACGTCACCTAGATGGGAACCCCCTGTGCATCCATGAAAGTCTAACTAAACAACGTGGTGATCTGTTTTGGAAAGTTAAGTCAAGTTACACCAGCCTAGTGAAGACTATGTGAGCGCAAGACGGCCACATCATCGCCCTACTGGAGGAAGGAAACCACAAAATCACCCGGTCAAGGTTCAAGGATCTGGAGAGCAGAGAGAGTCTACAGTGATGAAATACCTTTCATTTTTAGTTTCTAGGTCAGGATCATGTACACGAGTGTCAACACTCGGGCAAGAAAGATGATGACCTGGTGGTTAAAGGTAACTATGTACATAAATATTTGAATGAAATTTCAGTGCTCACACAGTAATTAACTGGAAAACCATAAGCACATGTACTTTTTTAGAAAGAGAGATCACAAGGACAGTGATTATATGCTTGATAAGCCCAACATGTGAAAGGTTTCGGTCACAAGACAGCGGTTCAGGTTCAAGTATCAATACCTTCACTCAATTATCACCTGCTGGAGATTAATGATGAAGTGGTCCTGTCAATAGGCAACAACATTCCAAAGGCTTCTGAACCATTAGAAGTCATTAATAGCCGACATGATGGTCCATTTGCTTTCAAGACCATACTTGGATGGGCAGTTTGTTGATTCAAAAAATCCAGTCAGTCATTCAGAATTTCAGTACATTGTACATCGTGTGTCCCTCAAGGAGGACATTAGTCGACAGTTAGTAGATATGATTAACATGGACTTCAACAAGATGGTCTTCGACGACAAACCAGAGAAGTCATGACAGGACAAGCAGTTGTTGCAATATGTGGCAAGATCCAATCAGCATGTAGAAAGTCACTCTTAGATTGGTCTTCCACTCAAAGGTGAAAATGTGAAGATGCCCAATAACAAGCCACAGGCTGAAATTGGGTTAGCACACTTACAAAGGGAGTTCAATCGTCAGCCTCAGTTCCATAAATTGTTTGTATTCTTTGTGGAACTGAGGCTGACGATTGAACTTCTGAACAGTTACAGAAGAGAAATGATCGGAAACGAATAGGCGATGGATTTGTGGAAGGACTAGGCATTCCAAACATCCAATCCTCTCCACCAGACCATCCAAGTTTCTGATGATCCCGGTATCAGCGGTCCCATCTAACAGGTTTATAGAACAGCAGGAACCTTCAACACCACGAAGAATTCCTTGCTTAATAAATTAAATTTGTCACACCATACAGGGATTCCTACTAAAAGAAAGATAGAAGAGATTGTGGGTGGGTTTACCAGTCCTAGGAATGCAATGGCAGAAATCAATGAAAGAATCAGGGACTGAAATTTATGGCTGAAAGACTGTTTAATCTATAGTTGGAGAGAGGGAAAAGAGAAAAGACACAAAAGAATATAGCAATTCTCAGAAGAGGAGACAAAATAAACTAATTAACTAAAATATTAATTCCAACATATTCCATAGCACCACTCCCCAACTTAAAAAATCATGACATGTTTATTCTCTGTAAACATACGTGTAGAGTGACCTTTCAAGCTACAGTCTGATATTATTGGTACTGAATTCACAATCATAATTTCACAATTGTCGACATACAGATGCATAAAGATGACTGCAACTCCAGACAAGCACCAGTGGACAAAAAATATCCACAAACAGCATTATGGACTCAAATTTACAGCTAAAAAGACTGTTCAATCCTTTTACAAGAAATGTGAAGTTGGAGAGATGGTAAGGAGAAAAGACAGAAAAGGCTATAGTGATTCTCAGAAGAGAATACAAAGCAAAACATTGACACTTCGTAACAAGTCGGAAGAGTCTATTTCATGTGCACATTTCAGGCCTATCCAGTGAATGTAAGAGGTGTTCAGCTTCGTTGGACTGTCAAGAACATCTTTCAAAAGAAATGGTTGACCATCTGGCACCCCAAATTTCTTCAAGCATAAGACCAAATCATTCTCAAGCAACCAGATGGAAGTCTAGGAAACGTTATGAAAGTCAGGATAAATGACCCTTTGAGTGGACCATTAGTGATAGGTTTTTAAAATATCTATTCATATTAGATGATCCAAAGCTTTACCTAGTTTCACTATATTGGTTGGAGCTTGGAACAAAGTATTATAAGTGGAGAAAGTAAAATGACGTGGTTTATATTCCACAGAAGTATAATTGTCATTATTTCATAAACAGTATACTATCATCAAAGAAAATCTGACAATTATCTCAAAGGAACACATCTTTGTGGAAATCATGGTACCCATAGAACATGAGGCATTTGACCTCTCAAATGCTGCAGCTCCCCCCATGGAACTAGAGGAAGATAAACTATGAATATATACACTATACTGTCAATATACTAGATTTTATTTGGTTGCTAGGGAAGGAATGGCCTTACAGAATTTTGAATAGAAGCATAGACTTTTTTTCCATTATTATTGGCAGAAGTGTCCTTTTTCACTTAATAAGAGGTAACCACTCAAAGCATTTACAAGAGATGATACAGCAAAATTCAATCATCACCGGATCATGCATTTTTTTATATTTGTGAAAGAAAAAGATCATTTCTTAAATACTTGCAGTGCATGAAGTGGGAGCAAGCACTTTGAACATCAGATGAAGAAGCACATGACTTTGTAGTTATGAAAGATCAGGGAAAGCTTCAGAGGCCATCACCCAATGTTGTTACTGTTTGTATGGAAGCAGAGAAATGTTTTCAGAGCCTGCTGAAATCAACCAATCGTAAACTGCCCTAGGGGTACGGTGTGTCTCCAGGGATAACCACTGTTGTCCTGTCAGACCCTGGCCACCTGCAGTTGTTTTCAGATCTTCATGACCATCAGTATAGAACAACTGTTGAAGACAACCACATCCACATCATAGTGAAGATGATAGCATCTAACTACACAAAGATCAATTTCTACCACCTTGGGAATGAAACTCACTCCATCACAGGATTCAGAGTGAGAAAACAACTCAGTAAATCCAGCTTTTTCCAAACATTTATGAAAGGATTACATTCCAATGAATTTTTCAAAGATGTATCTTCAGTGAGGTTTATTTGGACAATTTCTTACAGGGAAGTTATACGAAAAATTGTTATCAAACAGTCAAGAGATTTAAAACTTTCAACTGAATATCAACTGATATACATTTATTCCCTCATATCTATTTAGAGTCTAGGACATGAAGGAACTTTTACTGCACTTAACATCATGATATATTATGAGTTGTGACGTATCAAGGACGGCAGCTGGGAAGAAAATGACAGCATGGGGATGGGGTGTCGATAGGACTGCAAAATCAACTGAACTTATCTTCAAGCATCAAACACCAACTGATGAACCGAATCGGCCTTACCAGTCCTGTCAAACGACGAGTAAAGCGGTCAAGAAAATGTGCTCTTCCCTACCAATCTTACCCCACAAGAGAAAGGATATTGCTGCCACTATTGCCAGTGAAATTGGATCAAAAGTTGCCAGTGGTACTTCTCAGACAGGGAGGCCAGGATTACATGAAGAGATGAAGTAAAAGTTATTGATTTTTATGAGCAGGATGGCCTCTCTTCGCAAGCTAAATGTATGGTTACACAGAAAGCAGGACAAAGCCTTGGTTAAGAAATACATACACGTCAATAGTCTCAAGAGAGTAACAGAGAGGATGGAGGGTTGTCGTAGGACATAACCCCTGTGGATCTCACAGAAGATATAGGCATACTGATCCTGAATGTAAGGACCAAGTCATCGGCAGAGGAAAAGACAAAAAACCCTTTTCAAGCCAAGTATATGATGATGTCCATATCAGAAGCTTACAGCCTCTCTGCAAAGAAAGCAATACCAATATTTCTAGAAGCAAATTTTGCGACCCAAGACCCAAACATGTCAAACTGTTTAATTCCCTTACACACAATGTGTGTGGGTACATACCACAGAAATGATTATCATGTCTGAACATGTGATTGCCTACGGGAGTGATGGATTGATATGTGTCCTCAGTGGCCTCAAATCCTTGTCATTCCTGATTCTAAATGCACAAAGTAAATGATGTAACATCACTGACAACATCTCCGACTTCACTGGTGCCAGTGTTTGTGATGCTGAATCAAAAGAGTGCATATTAACACAGCTACACATAGAGTGGAGGAAGCTGAGGGGGAAGCTTGCAACGTATTACCGACAAGACACATTCAGTGACCTTCGGCAGCACATCATGGGACAGGCAGCAGAGTATGGAAACCTTCTGCACTTGGTGGAGATTCTTCTGCTTCTACCAACATCAACTGCCCCGGTGGAAAGGCAATTTTCAACAGTAAAGAGGTGTCAAGGGAACTGTTGTTTGAGTCTGTCATGCAGCACAATTGAACTCCTTTTGCGAATAAAGGCGTAGGGTCCACTACTAGAGATTTTTTTACCTCAAACCATCATTCTAGTTGGAAAGATTGTCCAGAGTGTTGGGGCAACATCTAACAATACCGGCCTTCTTCTGAGTGCAACAATCCTCAAATGTATTATTACATGTAGTCCGCCCTCTTTGCCCAGTGCGGGTCATTGGGGGCGTGTTAAATTACTGCGACCCAGACTCGTTAAGTGCGCTGCAGTTCCCCGATGACCTGAACTGGAAGGTTGCAGTGGGTTTCCATCCCAAGAAGGTTGCGCAGGTAGGAGACCCCGAGGGCACGCGGAGCAGGTCCAAGAGTGGCAGTACTGGTTCCCGAAAAGACTTTTTTCGGTTTGACGGCGAAGGCCCTGACCTTCTCCCTGCCGGAGCATGAGGCCGTCCAGCAGATCCCCCCGTCCCGACTCCTGTTGGAGTCAGATGCCCCTTATTTCCCCGTGGGGCACGGAACAAGCATTGGGACGTCCGCGTTCCTCGGGAAGGTGGTGGAATCGTCTGTGACATCCGAAGTCAGCATGTCCGCAGGGGTGCAGGGGAGTTGAACCACCTGTAAGGGCCAGCGTAGGGTTCACTCCTAGAGATTTTTTTACCTCAAGCCATCATTCTGTTTGGAAAGAGTGCATGTCAAATGAGTGTCCAGAGTGTTGGGGCAACATCTAACAATACCGGCCTTCTTCTGAGTGCAACAATCCCCAAATGTATTATTACAAAAACCTGTCTAAATGACCCACAGGAAAGTAATACCAAGAATTTATCGGAAAAGGAGTCTATTCAAACAAATGCTGCAAAGACAAGCCTGACTATGGATAGACATACTGACATTGGTTGACTAGAACAGCCTTAAAGAGACAATTTAGCCCTGCTAAATCAACTTACTCCCAATGTCAACTACTTCAATACAATGACAATGAACGAAGGAGAGAGTACTGAAGCATTCCTCCAATGACTATGACTGACAGCCTCATACATTTAGTACGGGAAACCCAACTTCAACACGGCAGCGCAGAGGTGATGGTAATCTGGGGGACAGGAAAACTGTCCTCCAAACACCAGGCAAAGAAGCTTGCGGTGGACGGTAAGCCTTTAAGTTAATAGGAATGATCGGTCATATGGTAAGAACCTTAAAACAGTGAGTTGTGCTCCTGGAATACTTTCGTAATGAAGCACAACTCTCACAAGGTGAGAAGATACCAGCAGCATGATTTTATCCCCCCCCCCCCCAAGAAATTATTCACATTCACAGATGATCCGTTACGTGGTAAGTGCAGCGATTTTGAGGGTAAAGACAAGTATCAAAAGATATGTGCGATCATGTGGAATGAACATAAACTACATGTATCATAGACAATCTTTATTAGTTCATTGACATGCAGAAATAAAGTACCAGAAATAAAGATCTTGCTCGGGTGAAGACAGATTCTTGGCCCCTCCCTTGACAAATTTAAGAAAGATAAGGAAAAGCAAAAGAAAGGGCACTGTGCACACCCTCTTATTCATGCCAACTGGCTGCTCTTGTGGTGGTCAACAGACTGGGCAATGTCAATTAAATTTGTGGTGCCTGAAATATGTATGAGATCAATAGAACAACCAAAAAACACTATGTATCTACTTCCATGCTCACACACTATTGTAAAATGGATCTGGAGTTAAAGTTCAATTTCTGTAAACAATTGGAGAAATCTAAAGCATTCAAAATAATTTCTAAGTGTATTTTGACCCAGCAAGTCTGCCACAGGTAACAAAAATTACATAAACCCCATATCAATACCTGCGGGAATGCCTGAAATGTCACAATGGTGGTGGCATTATCCCAAAAAACAATCACAAACTGAAATGATGAGGGTAATTTGTCTTTTTGTCACTTACATCCATATAGAGATGCAAGAGATGCCATGCAATGTGGAAAACATACAACATAAGCCTGTTGGAGTCTAAAAACAGGATATCTCTGGCTTGAGAATGCATGTTATACTCAGGGCTTGACACTAGTACTTGCCCGCTTGCCTGGGGCAAGTAAAATTTCATGTCGGGCAAGTAAAAATTCAAAATGTTAACCCATTGGAGACGATTTGATATCACTACATCACGCATTTTCCACAGACTCCAACACGAGTTAATTTGTACTTAGTCCCCAACGGGTTAAAATTTACTTGCCTATTCAGACAAGTAAAATTTTGATCATGAAATGAGTAAAACATAAAAATATTACCAAAAACGAACAAAATATGTCTCAAATTTTGTGTTCAGTTAACTTGAAATAATAAATTCCGTCATTACTTTGTTCATTGTACTCAATTTTATGACTCTTTAAATCTATAAATCACACATTTTGCAACCTCCAGAATTGAAAAATGTCCAATTCTAAAAAAAAAAACGGGGGGGCATTGCTGGTTAAAATTAATGAGAAATCATTTTGAATGTTTTTGATTAATTTGTATACTTTTGAGCAAGTAAATTTTTTATTTGGGCAAGTAAAAATCTGAAAATGATAATATCATTTGCCCAAAGGGCAAGTAGGAAAAAAAGTTAGTGTGGAGCCCCGTTATACTGAAATCAAATTGTCTCCAACATGTCATTGGATAGTCAGAAATGTGGCTTATACAATAATTAATATCAATATAATATTATTGCATGTTATTAATCACACACCAATCATAAGTGAAAGACTGTTCATCTTCATAAATTTCTCCCAACTGAAGAGTAGATTTGGAATATATAGAATAGATTTGTAATATACACTGTATAAAAATATGATGCCAAGATGGTGCCTATTTTGAGTTACTTTCCATGAGTGCAGTTCACGCAAAACTAACATGTGGTCATGGTCGTATGAGTGGGAACCCTTTGTTCGTTAGCAGCACCAAAATTATGAATTTTGTCACTTCTCTGACATTTCAAACAATAATAACTCAAAAAGTATTTATCAGAATCCAACAAAAGTATACTTTTTGAATGCTTATACTCCAGATAGAGAATCTTCAATATCTCAAGGTCAAGTTCCTATACAGAGTGTGTAAAAAAATAAAAGGGTAATATTACAAAAAAACGTATAGTTTTTGATTATTGATGACAATCAATATAATTTTGTCAGTAATTAAGTCATTGGCTCATAATTGATGTTATATTGTGAAAAAGACATTCAGCCTTTACGAAAATGTATGGTTTTACTACTTTTTGATTTTCAGAATGGGGTGATTACAGGTTGTGACAAAATATAATTTTTTGCGAAAATTTTTGATTTACAAAAATTTAAATTAAACTAATTAAAAACAATTTATTAAACTAATGAGAATTTTACAGATTGATAGTAGATTATGTTTAATAAACTGGATCAGGTAGAAGTGTATTTAAATAATTCAAAAAATATGTAGCCTGAAGTGAACATACTTTGTGTGTCCTTACATCGGAGCTATCATGCTTCATAAAGTGTACAAGTCAAAGGTAAGCATTAAGCTCACGAGTCATTAGATTAAATAATTAATGACTAGAAGACATTCAATTTCATTTACTTGACGAAATTAGTGAAGTACAACATGTGTCAATTAGTCAATCATATAATCTAACTTCAAGATAGCTTATCTGCTGCAAAAAGTAGGAAAAAAAAAGAGTACAAGTGAATTTGCTATTTTCTCCATAGAGATTGTAGCACACCTACTTCGCCCCGCTTAATACTCCTCCGGCTTTCAAACAATTTACCTCGTTAAAATTTTTGCATATGTTTTGCTAATTAAACAAAGTGTAATGCAAGATTGCTGTATCAGATTTCAAAGTAAGTAATTTTGCTGCAGAATGACCAATCCATTATAATATGATGAAGGATAGCTTGTATGCATTCAAGTTTAATTATAAGAGGAACTGAAAATAACGCCCCAGGTTATTTGGGGGTCCCACATACCATAATGTACAATAATAATGGTAGCATTAATTGGTCATTGAGAGTAACACTATTAGGATAAAGTTATCGATAATAAATCAATATTTTGGTTTTTTTTTTTACATTTAATTAATAAATTAATGTAAGAAACTGTAGCATATAAAAAACTATTTTTATAATTATTGATATAGTAATCAATCAAGTGAAATTCTTATCCATACTATATTGAAACATTATGTACAAATAAAATATTTCGGTAAGATAAATTTCATTTCTGAGTAAAGAGCTTTGATATTTTTCCTTTTTCTTCAATGGATTAAAATGTCTTTTTTGTTCAGGAGTTGCTTAATGAAAAATAACCCAAATAAATAACTACATGTAGATACAAAATAATATTATATTTTACGCTTTAATCCATACATTGTAGGAAAAAAAATGCACTTTAATAGTTGAATTGATTTAATATAAAAGAACACTTTCAAATATTTGCTTTTTAATAATTTAAAGTAATTTGCATTGATGCAATACATTTTGGGAATTACACCAAGTTTTTTCTATTCCTGATAATAGAAAATATCAAGAATTTTTTTTGTCTTGCTTTCAATGATTCAGACTAACATTTCTTATGGATGAATGAATAAACTATTACATTGGTAAATTATTAGTATAATTGTAAAAGACAGTTGGAATTCCACAAGCAAAGGGTTTTATAAAATTGACACAGAACTCGCCAAATCAGAAAAAATTATTTTATTTTAAAATCAACAATATTTCTGTTTCCGACAGCTTTTTGTACTACGTAGACTATTCAAATAATAAAAAAATCTGAAAATACTGCGTTCCAGGAACCGATAACCCACTTAAGCGACCACTTAAGTTGTTGTTTATTGATTATGTGGAAACCAATTTGCATGAGTAGTGACCTTTCACCTGCAGACTCGAATTCGAACTTAACCTGTATTTTAGTGACATCAACCTACATACCAAATATTATCAAAATCCATCTAATATCTATTAAGTTATTGTGTGGAAACCAATTTGCATATATAATGAGCTGTGACCTTTGACGTTTGACCTGCGGACTCCAAATTCAAATTTGACCTGTATTTTAGTGAGATCTGCCTACACACCAAAAATAAAATAAATTTATCAAATATTTTATAAGCTATTGTGCAGAAACAAAGTAGGGGGATGGATGGACGGATGGATGGAAGGACAGACGGACGGACGGACAGCAGATGCAACGCTTAATGCCCCCTCGAGACTTCATTGGCGGGGGCATAAAAACTTAAAGATTACCTTTGCTTTACAGCATAATCCCAACAAAAATCTACTTGTACAAATTTCCTGTATCATGTTAGCAACATTTTTCTTCTGTCCTAGTTAAGAATATTAGTGTTGCACGACTTAGTCGCCAAAAGTCGGAGTCACGACTATCGTCAAAGAGTCACGACTCCGACTTTAGAAATGCAATAATCGACTCCATGTTATCACATATGTATGCCGTATAAACCAGTCAAAACATCAATGACAATGCGTGGGACTATGGCAAAAAGGTCAATTTTTGAATGATCGTAATCACAGTTGAAAGTTGAATTTACTGAAATCATTCAAGGAAGTAATAGAACAGTTTTTGTGTAGGCTATATTGTGCTTCCTTTTACCCATTGATCACGTCGACTGAACTGAACGTTGAGAGTAGGCAAATAGTCGGAGTCGCGACTTTTGACCGGCGACTAGACGACTCCCCAAAATCCTGGAGTCGTGCAACACTAAAGAATATGTTTAGGAAATTTGCACAGAAAGATTTTGAAAGAGTGCAGAATGGTTCATTGTTCAGTATAATTTCCTCTTGAGGATATTCAATAATTTCTAAAATGCTAATGGTATTGATTGATTGATTGATTGTGCCTTAGCCTAAGGAGGCTGTAGGCACTCAATGGCATTGGTACTAGGTAGACTAAATTTCCACTTGCAGATTCATTTCCCAAAATTTTCCATTACCATGAAATTACAGAAAAGATTTTAAACTACTGTACACTGAGACGTTCTATACTGCACTCTCTTTCTGGTCTTTGTCAGGAAGTTCATCCAGTTGGTTAGGCAGCCCTTGTCCAGAGTGGCCAGGTATTCCTTCCCACCAGTCCTCCTCGACGCTAGCTTCCTTTCACGATAAGTCCAGTTGTGGGTGATCAGGTGGCACTGTTGAAGGATCAGGGCTAGAACGGCCAAACAAGCAAACAGCGCGTAGCATATAGATACAAATATGACGGCAGATCTGTAGAGGTAGACGTGATACATAAAAGGCTAATATGTAAATAGTCATGTTTGAACGTATGTTTCACATGTTTACCTAGTCTAAGGTCATAGGATCTTTGTTTTTATTACACCATTCCCATTTCCCAAAGCCTTATCCAGTGAACTGCTTTTGCTGTAGACCCCAATCTACAAACCATAGTGACATGAGTTGCCAGCAAAGAACGCATCATCTACTTAAAACACATCATTTATCACGGTTTCCTTTTCAACAAATCTGAGCTCTGTGATCCTCCATGTTGATATAGTCTAAGAAAAAAAAATCCTTCAAAAAAAATGGTAGTTCGATCCAGATGCAAATGACCATAAAGTGATTTAAATGTGAAAATTAATGAGGCAACATTCCAGCCCCCCCCCCCCCAAAAAAACGACTGCTGTATTCAGATTTTTTATCCACCGGTCATAAATTCATGAGACATTATTTATCTGTACAGTATTTTGCTAGAGACAGCATGGCTGTCTAACATTTTGTGCGTGATCTAGGATGTAAGGTCCATTCATATGCTTTCACAGAGGTTACATTTCACCAGTCATCATTTTTTTTCTTTTCAATGAGGCTACCACAATGTTAAACAGAGTAAAATTTCCAGAGTTGCATCTAAGTTCCTACACTGGTATTGATATTAGGGAAAACAAATACTGCAGTCTAGAAATTTAAACTAAATCCTACCAGATCAAATAAATCAAACAAGTCAACAGTAAAGTAATACCTCCACTGACTATGGACCATGGTCATCGTGCATAAACCCTTTGCATGATACTGTTGCATCTTTGCACAGCCGTACAATTAAAACTGAACAATCATAATAATTATTTTGCTCTTCCCCTTTGTACACGAAACACACACACACAAATAGCTAATGTGCTGAAGTACATGTAACATCTTCAAACTAGAGCAGTTCGACTGCGCGCAGTCGATGGGTATGCCTCCGCAGTCCGCACTCCCATCCAATTGATGTAATTTGAAAAGCTTCAAGTTACCATGGTAGCAAGACCAATTAGATAAATCCCGGGGAGGTCGCTCTCCACACGGCCTGCTACGCACCCGCGTCCAGAAAAAGCGTCGTAAAGGGTCCCTTTTCCAGCACTCGGGCGTCGTCGACGTCTTTTGGAAAAAGGGTAGCTTTTTCAGCACGGTTCACTGGCAATCGCCACTTAGGGTAGCCTTTTCTAACATGTCACGCCATTTAGGGATACTAATTTGGTTATGTAGATTACGCCATTTAGGGGTGCAAATTTTTTTGCGGATGTAATAACATCTCCAACATGACCATTTAATAAGTAGGAGAATTGTTTATGATTTGTTAGTGAACCTCTTCGGGTTGCGCAATGTACAATAATGTTATAGATGAGAAGGACACTTGGGTGGGGTATCAAATTAGTTGATTTCACTGTTTACGCCACTTAGGGTATCAAATTAGTGGATTCCCTGTTCACGCCACTTAGGGTATCAAAATAAGTGGATTTCCTGGGAGTCACGCCACTTAGGGTAGCTTTTCTGATGTGTTACGCCATTTAGGGTTGCAAATTTGGTTATACAGGTTACGCCGTTTAGGGTGCATTTCTGAGGTTGTTGGACACGGGTGGGAGACAGGCCGTGTGGAGAGCGACCCCCACAGGAGATGAATAAGCATAAGCCTATGTGACTCTTGACCAAGCTACAGTAAAAGTCCAATTTAAGCAGTTCTTAACCCTAATCAGGCTGGGCTTTTTTGGCTATGCTATATCTGGGGAGGGGGGGGGCGTGATTCCGCCCCCCCCCCCCG
>JZLH01S0139235.1:0-14364 GCA_001188425.1 Eucidaris tribuloides
CGCGTCAGCGTCCATTGCATTATGACTCCATAATTTCGCAAAGCACTTCTATGCAACGACATTTGATCGAGGTGATCCCGTCTCGCGCTCCTCGGTAGATAGGCGTGTTCAGTCGTAAATATCAAAATATCTGGCGATTTATCAGTTTTCGTCTAAGTAATGATAATAATCTGTTGTGCCAATTCTTTTAAATTAATTTCGCGAAACTGAAGAAAGATGAATTTTTTCTTACTCGTGCGAGGATGGGATCACGCTCCCAGACTCTTCAACATTGTCAAATTAGCCAAAAGTACAAATATTTGGTACATTGATGTCTCTATAAGGCGGGCCCAAGGTAAAATTTAAAGCGAATTATTGTGTGTGGTTTGTTGGCTGTAACCGTGAGGGGGAGACAAGGCCAGGCCAAAAATGTAACCATTTTGGGTCGTGTGGCAGGCCCAATTCGAAAAAAAACATTTATAATTATTGTACTGTCCATTTACGAAAAAAATTTCGTTAGCAGAGTGTCAATAGGGTCCTTAAACGCTAAATCATAAGCTTTAGGGGGTCCGCCCCTGACACCCGCAGGGTTTTGCCCGGGACCTACCAGGGCTGCCTAGGCGGGCCCTGCGACCCACCATAAGCATATTCCAGGGTGCCGGCACATTGTGATGTCCCCCCCCGCATTTTAAATGGATTTGCGCCCCTGTTTGTGGTATTCAAATTCTTGTACAAGCTTTTGTTTCAGGGCATTCCTTCATTCTACAAAGAGTATACCATTTTTTTCCTAATCGTTAAGGCATTAAAATTGTTTCAGTTAAAAAAAAAATTGAAGTATGTGGTTCTGCTGATTTTGGTTCTAGTAGTTCTCAATGAAGCCAGAAAAAATTGTGGCACAGCTTTGTTAGTGCTTTGAAACAGCGAAATCTATCGAGTAACCCAATTTACAATGCAGGTTTTTCACATACATGTTCATTTTAATTTAAAGTAAAGTAGATTGTAAATTCAAAGGTAATTGTAATCTAAATTCCAAGGTTATTGCTCATAATTTTACGTACATTTGGCTCTGCTAAATAAACAGTCTATGTATATCTTTTAAAAACAGTAACTATGATAAGATATCAGTATAGTAGTAAATTATTTCTTTAATCTAAATAACCATTCTAAGTATGAAAAAAAAATATGTTTGTAGTTGCCTGAGAGTGTTATATCCAGAGGGAAAATGCATTGTAACTGGGGTACTCAATAGATAGAAAAGCATAGCCAATGTTTAAGAGCAATTGTCGGAGGGCAATTGAACCTTTAATAGCAAATGTCGGAGCAATTGTTCGCTGGCCATTGCTGACGACAATTGGTAAGAGCATGTCGCCGAGGGGCGGGTTGTTTCATCGTAGCAATGTGTTGCAGTAACTTTGGAGCAAATTCGTAGGGAGCAATTGTGGCACCTTAGGAGAATTCACGTCGGAGCAATGTCCCGGAGAAATGTGCAGGAGAAATGTCGTGAAAATTGTCTCCGTTAGGAAGATTGTCGGCACCTTTAGACCAATTGTCGCCGGGAAATGTGCCGAAGCAATTGTCGTGGAGCTTTGTGCAGGAGCAATGTGCCGGAGCATTTGACGGAGCAATGTCCGGGGCATTTTCGCCGGAGCATTTTTGTCGCACTTCGGAGATTTCGCGAGAGCAAATGTCGCCGGAGCATTTGTCGCCGGGCAAATATCGCCGAGCAAATTGCCAGAGAAATGTCGCCGCGAGCATTTGTCGTCGGAGCAATGTTCGGGAGCATTTGTCGACGGAGCAAATGTCGCTGGGGCATTTGTCGCGGAGCAGAATGTCGCGGAGATTTGTGCATTTTTCGGTCATTGTCGGTCGGAGTATTTGTGCCGGAGCATAGGATGGAACCGAATAATCATCATTAGGCATTTGTAAAAATACCATAATGGGCTACGGAAAATCACGATAAATGGCCTTGCCTACAGTCCAAATGGCTTGACATTTTTGAAATACTTTGGGAGGTGGCTCATGTGACCCCGACAATAAACAATATGTGTTCAACATATTGCTGCTCCATACTATGCACGGTTTGATGTGTCAAGGATCCAATATGATCAGCCCTTAACCTAGAATTGTTTTGTGGGGGTTGGGTTAATTGCTGATGACCAAAACAGCAAAAATCACAGAATCCCCATTTTTAAACATGCTCTGAAAACGTGCTAGATTGACATGTGACATTAGAAGTGTTTTTGTGAGTTGGGGAGTTGTTGGAATCCATAACATGTTAATTCCGTTGTAATGTTACTATAAATGGGCAAATTCCACAGCAAATCAGACATTGACGTGAAATTTACAAAGTCTTGTGCTTGGACCTTTTAATACTAAATAAAGACGTCTTTTCTTAGTTTAGGACATTACTTTGCTTTTCAAAATTCATAGACAATCAAAGTTATTTTTACTTTAAACAAAGAACTTTGGAGATTTGTAGGCAAAATGTTAAAAATGACCCCTACACGTTGGTATATTATTCAAAATGATTTTTTTTTTTGGGGGTCCTTCTCGATTCTGCAAATTGTTCCCATGCATTTGGTTATTTTGAATCATTTTTGTGCCGATTCAGTGTTAAATTACATTCTTGATTATCATAAAAATTGTGTCTAATTACTCGTAATATTCACAAACTTACTGCATGTATGCCGTTTGCATGTCACACCAGCTACAGTAAAAAAAACTGCATGCTGTGCATATACTTTGGGACCTTCCATTTGTTTTGTACCAGCATTCATGCGACATCTGCCACATGCAATGTACCAATGTAATTTCACAATCAGAATCATCTGAAGAATGAGAATCATCTCAGGGCCGGCTTTGCTATTTACAAGAACATGTCTGTGAAATCTGGAGATCAATTTACTATAAAAATGCACCAATATAATGGTTGGCTAGACACTGTAAGTTCAGGTTATGTCTCCACGAGGCGCGCCGGAACACTTTTAGGGCAAATCTCGATGGGGCACATTGTTATATGCAGTGATGATGACATCGGCGAGGGGCGAAGCGACGAGTGCGTGATGGGGAGGGTGTGGGCAGGCGCGGTTCTAGAAGAGATAATTTTAGCGGGTTCTACTATTGTTTGACGGAAAATGCGAGGGAGACGTAGCGACGAACGGGGGGAGGTGTGGGAGGGATACCCTCCCAAGGTAGGAATTTTGTTTAGAAAATAGCATAGAAAGACGCGGTTCTAGGCATGGTAAATCATATTTTAAAGGTGACCTTCTGAAAATTGTATGCATATCAGTGTAGTCAGTTTTTTTTCAAAAGATGTTAAGGATAGGGATGTGAAACTTATTGGTTAGTCATAATAAGGGGCTCGGCGGAACGTATTTTGTTTGGGGGGCAGCCAAAAAAGGGCACTGTATATTTCAAAATGGGATTGGGGCGCAAGCAGATATTTTCACATGATTAAGTGTTTGCTTGAAGATGCTGCATCGTTTTAGCAGATCTATCGAACCCAAAACCTATTTCAAGTGTTCGATTTGGAAACATAACGCAAGCCTAACATATATGCGAGCGAGCGTATGCGAGCGCGCGGTTTTTGAGAAATTTAGAAATGTTAAGTTGGAAATCCGCCAATGGTGGTCTATTCTGGCGCTAATTACGCACTGATTTTTGTTATTAAAAAAGTAAGAACATCTGTCTAGATCCAAATTTTTGCCTTGAATGCTTTTCTTCTTAGTATGTAACTTGGCAAACCTTTTTGAAGGGGATTTTTGTCATTTAAACTATGATATACATTGCTCGCGGTTTTGGAAAAATTTTGAAATTTTCAGATGCTAAAACGCCTTTGTGTCTATTGCTGGCGCTATAACAGCACTGATTGTGTAGTATTTAAAAAATTAAGAGACATCTGTCTAGATCCTTTTTGCTTGAAGTAGCTGTTTCTTACGGTTAATGTAACTTGAGCAACCCTTTTTGAAGGGATTTCTGATCATAAAGCATGGAAATATAGCCGGACGCGAGCGGTTTTCGGACATTTGAAATTTATAATTGTAACTCGCTTTGTGGTCTGTTCTGTGCTATTACAACTTCAGAATTTTGCAGCTGTGTTAAAAGATGAAGAAATCAACGAATCCATTTAGATCAATGAGCAAATACGTTAGTGAGGCAGAGATGATAACTGGGTTTCGTTATAATTACAAAGTCATATTCCGCATTGCGAATACTTGAAGTCTGCTGAGAAAAAGGGGCATTTTCTCCTACGAGGTTGATTTTCTTTGTGGACATTGAACGTTACCTGACGAACCTTTTTATCGCTGAAGAGTATATAAAATAGGGCCATGTAATCACGAAAAAATTTGGGGAGAGGGCCCAATTTTTGAACCGCAGTCGTCTCTTATAAGATGAGAGCAAATGCCCTTCTGGTACATAATTCTCTATCATTATGTCCCATCAGACAAGAGGCAAATACATAAGAAAAACATAACAAAAATAAAAGAAAATCACCTCCAGTGACAATGTATTATTATAAAGTTCACTGCACTCGTATGGGTTAAACCAGATAGGCACATTCAAATTGAAAAAAGAGGATTTTGCCTTCATTAAATGGAGGGGGATGGGCGGCAAAACGGTAGCATGGCTAATTTTGCTACACATGAGGGCATTAGAGGAGAGTAATGCCTGTTTAAGACAAAATTGCTTGTTAATAAATTTACCTAATTATGTCTATTGTGGCCTTATACGTCCGTTAGGGGCAAAATAAAATATATAAGAGACAATTCGCAAAATGTGTAGCTAAAAGCGTCATTTACAAAGGAATTTTCGTTTTGAAATAAGGAATTTTTTTGCTATCCAAAAATTTTGGGAAGTGTTGAAATAGACGTGAAAAGCGTTAGTTCTAGGCCATGGTAACACATTATTTTATGTATTATTTTATAAATAGGACTTTTCGTAAAAAATATATTTTTATTTTAAATAACAGCAGTCATATTTGTATGCAATATCCTGTCAAAACATTTATTTATCACATTTATATAGCGAACACCGAGCGAGGAGCTCAGAATCTCGTAATTGTTCATTTTTTGATGAACGTCAATGTATGTAGTGATGGCTCTTATTTAGTCAAATATATTTCGATGTATAGAGTATATTCTAAGATTAGTCAGCCTATTATTTGGCCTTTTGGTTTTAGTCTGAATGCTCCATTAAAGTTTAAACGTGCGCGCATTGTGCGAGCATGAAATAGTATTCTTTATGCGTGAGAAACTCAGAAAGGGAAATGAAAAGGTTTACAACGGTATGTTTAACGGGACTGGACGAAGACAAGAGGGCACAATCTTAGCACTAAACCTTTATTTAGAAGGTGTAAGTGCCGTATTAAGGGCGAAAAGTTTGGGTATTTTTTCAGTTATAATTGGACAATATTCATACAAGAAATGGTCTTTATTGTCATTTTGGTCTTTAAATACTGACTCTTGATTATTTTTTTCTTCGGGCGGCACTTTGGGGGACCAAAAACTCGTTTTGCCCCACCCCACCCCCCCCCCCCCGCTTCCCGGGCCTTGTCTCATGTGAAGTCAGGTTGTATACCAGTTCAGTATGAATTTTAATTAATTATGTATTTGCTCTATAATAATCTTGTCATGAGATCATGCTTTGTTCAAGTTTATAAAACAATTCAAATTTATTGCGTCCAAAGGAAGAAAATTGTTTGTTTAATGGATATAAGTACAGTTAAAATTTCGACAGAAAAATGTGTTAAATTTCCACTATAGCGACCGTACAAAAAGTTATTTACAACATAAGGGATCATTTATTTCCAACACAACACGATCATGAAACAAACAAACTAGCAGAAATACTTGTCACCCTTGCTGATTAGTGTTCAGAACATAACGCTTGTGTGATTGGATAACAATAAGGAATAGTCAAAATACCGTGAGAAATTTAAATTAAATATTTATTATGAATACATTGAAAGAAGAGCAGTTATTGACATGACTGCACGAGAAGACCCAGTAATAGCAGGGGCTGCTCCTCTTTATTTTGTTGGGTCTTGTTTGTTCTAGTGTTCATTTATTGATATGGAATAAAGTTGGCCTATATACCCAGCAAAACCATTTACCGACAAGGATTATTCGCAGTCCTTACCATTCCTCACAAGTTTTCGCATTAAATCAATGAATTCATATGTAGGGCTACCATTTCAAGGAGCATTGGGGATGACGAACAAAAATGTAAATCAAACGTGACTGAGAAGTTATAAGAAAGTTTCAAATCAATGCAAACCTTCTGATCAAGTGCCCTGAACCATTTTTCTGACCGGCTTTTTAATATGTACATGTATGTCGTTTGGGCGGCAAGCATGACAGGTTTTGTCCAGAAAATGAAAAAAATGACTTTCTAACAAATTGCTGAGAGCGGCATTAACCAGCAGTCTGAGAATGAGTCCCCTTCAACAATTGGCTCTTTGTCATAATTCATGATTGAATTATGATAAGTCATCTTAGTTGCCGTCAATGCTCAATGCTTATTGCTATGATGATTCAAAATCACTCAGTCCTCAATGGGCAACGCTTATCAAATAATCAACCGTTCATCGATCAATCATCAATCAATCAATCAAGCCATATCATCAAGTCAATCACAATATCGAAACTTGTTACATGTGAGAATGTACGCATGAGACTTGGATACTGCGTGAGGACACCTGTGCTTAAAGGATTTTGAAGTACACAAATAATCACACATTATTTATTGCATATGGATTCTGAATTAAGTATAGGAAATTGCCACAAACGATCATAACTAATCTTAGATTGATGTAAAAGTTTTCATTTGTTGGCTGGAATGTGGAAGTGGTTACGTTTTGAGCTGCGCTTGGTTTATTAATTTCCCAATTGTTCAAGTTGCACCAGTCTTTTTCACATAACTCTGACAGTCACTACGGTCAATGGTCATCCACGTTAAAAAAATGATTTGTTGAGTGGCAATTATAGAAGAGATATTGGTCATCTTGATCAACATGAATAAAAAATTTCGAAATATTTGAATGTATGTAATGTGACAAAAAGTACTTTTTTTCTTTGGTACACCCTGACCTGCTATAGATCTAGCAACGTTAACTTGAATAGTCTATGATATCGGCTAGCATAACCAAGGACAGTGTCACGTTATATTAATGATCATTTGGCCAGCAATCGGGGCGGGGGGATGTGTCCCCTCTCAATTTTTTCGGGGCGTATCATCCCCCACCCCAACTTTTCAAAAAAATATTTTTTTATTCAAGTTTGTTGCATTTTTGAGAAAATGTGTAATCGGCAATATTCAAACGATAATGTAAGAAAATTTAATAACTCTAATTATCGTGGGTGAGTTGGGACTTTAAAGTCGCCATTGTCTACTTTTGTAACAGTAGGCCTATACATAATATGTGCTCCTCGGGCGTGTTCCCCCCACCCCCACCGAGGGTAGTCTTGCCGCACGGACGTGTTATTTTGGTCCACTAAAGTTCCACAGCGCCTATTAGCCACGGTTAATCTTTTGCTTCAGAGCTCGTCATTTTGGCACTGATAATTCACAGCGCTGGAAGCCAAGGCTAATCTTGTTGGTCGAGAGCTTGTGCCACTGAAGGCCACAGATTTTATTTTGGCAACTAAAATTAAGACAGCGCCTTGAGCAAGGCTAATCTTGTAGGTCAGAGCTTACGTTTTGGCACTAAATTAACAGCGCTTTGAGCAAGGCTATATCCAACATTAATGACAAGGTTCAAGAATCTTACACATTGACTAGACAAAAAGTGTGAAAACAATATTTAAGGAGGAAAATTAACATTTAAAAAAGATAGAATATTAGGTGTTTGCTAGGGTAAAATTAATAAATGTATTTTTAGTTTATTTTGCAACTAGAACTTGTATCTTTCATACTTTTTGAGGAAAAAAATCAGATTTATGCATTTGGCCAAAAAAGGCATTTTGGTGACAAAATTTTTCACAGCAACTTTTGAAATGGTTGTAGTATCACAAATAGATTAATCTCACTTTTTTGTTATTTTCATTAGTTCTAGATATTCTTTCCAGTGAGACTGTATTTGCGTGTAAGTTATACATACTTTACATGTGTAAACCCAAAATAATTACCTTTTGCCGATGACAAATGCATACCCAAAAAAGCCTTTTCAGAGTGATGCGCCTTTTGAACCACTATAACATCTGATGAGGAAGGGGCTAGAAGTCTATTTCCCCTGTTTTATGCGAATTGATTAGTTTTGAGCTTATTAGGATTTTATTTTACTTATAATTAAAAACTGGAGAAAAAATTGCCAAAATGCTACCCCCACCCATAAGTGTCATGAAAAAAATCAGCCATTTTAAAAAAATATTTTAGGAAACATATAACCCACAGGCGCTGAAATTTAATCAAGATGCGCTCAATATACTTCCCATAAGTGATTTAGATTTCTGATACAGTAGCCCTCTATCTTTTTTTTCAAAATAATGTGTTTCAACATTTCAATTTACTGATTCTTGACCCAAATATGCAAAAACACACCCTGCTACAAGTTACTAAACTACCACCTGGATTTATGAACTACAATTTGGATGCCAATATGCAATAGGAATATATTAGTTGTTTGCTATGTCTGTGCAAGCTCAGCCATCTTGAGGTTGTAAGAGCAAACTTTGTTACAGACAGAATGGTGTGCATAAAATGTTGTATTTACATTGCAACTGGTCTGTAAGAAACATTGCCCTAGTCTGAGCTCCAGACTTTACATGTACATTTAACTGTCTTCTATATGATAGTAAACAAATATCTTCATCACTGCTTTGAATAATACAGACGTTTTGCATTAAAGGCACAGTAAAGTATGTCTGGAGGGTAAAACATTCGGAGCGTGAGTGTACTATGGAGCGTCAAAAAGTTGACCATGTCTAGCAACGGAGATACATCATGACCATTGATTCACTGCAACATTACCAAAACATAAAAAATTAGAATATCTAAAAAAGAAGATATTTGATTTCTGACTTCAAAAATTAATTCAGCACAAAATTTCAGTCTAGTAAAAATATCTTATCAGTTATGAAAAACATAAAGTTCATATTTTGGTTATTTGGCGTCAATGTGGCTAGATCATTGAACTTGTCATATGGAGATAGTCCATACTTGTGAAAAAGTAATGGATGGCTTCTTATGCAGGTAGGCACAGGTAAAATTGCTCTGTAAATTCATCTTTTTACAAATTTTACTGAAATATTGCTTTTTTTTTTTGATAGCGATAGTCTAGGGATCTGTTATACGCTTACGCCCCTTTGCCAAAAGGGGTGTATAAACACCCCTTTCCCCGTAATCACCCTATTTTTTTGAAAATGTGAAAATTTACCTGAACATGATTTTGTGGATCTTGGGAAAAAACATTCGTCATTCGCCCCCCCCGCCCCCACTGAGCCTTTTTCGGAGGCTGGCGTGACCCGGCAACATTTGTTTACTTGGATTGAAAAGAAATAAAAATAAAATCGTCACTCACACCCCCCCCCCCCCCGCTGAGAGAGTTTTCGGAGGCTGGCGTCACGTGACCGAAAATTTTGGTGACCTTATTTGGAAGAAAAAAATTGCACTCTCCCCCCCCCCCCTGTGAGCGATTTTTCGCGCGCTGCGTGACCGGAAAATGTTGAACCGGATTTGAGCGCGGAATGGTTATACCCCCCCCCTTGGCAAATCCTTGGCGTACGACCTACTGGATCTGTTAAAACATTATTGTTATGAAATTAAACTCAATACATTATCAGAAGTCTGTTATTAATTTTTCTAAATGTGGCGTTCCAGCCATTAGTTGCTTTGCATTCAAGTCACACCGTGCAAACTTTTTTTTTTTCAGTAGAGGGCATATAGTGGTCCAATATAGCTCTGCTTACCTTAGGACACTACACAGTAGGTAGTGGCTAATTATCTTGGTTGGTCAGAATTTGTGCTTGTATGGAGCAGCTATAAACATATAGTCTGCGCACAGATTGTGTAAGACCGAATTTGTGACGCATGCACGACGGACAAGGTTTGTGCTGTTGTGTCATTATTTGCACCGTCAAAAAAAACATCTAAATGAAACTGAAATCAGCTGAAATATATCCAATGTGAGACTAATATTAAATATTAAACCTCTCATAGGAGAACTTGGCTAAAATATTGAGCTTTGGTTAAAAATCTGGATGTTCAAACGTCATCTCAAATTACTCAGAAGCATTCAAAAAATTCCGCGACGTCAAACGTGTCACGTGCCGTTCCAAAATTGCTCGTCAGCCGTTAGCCAACGGTCCTGCAGAGGTTAGCCGTTTACAATCAGAGTGCTCCGCTGGTTTGCGACGTTACAAAAACCGCGATTCGCAGTTTGAGCAAATTGAAATCACGCGAGAAGGAACAACATTCTGGTAAATGTCGTTATGAGTTTTTCTCATACAACAACAAATTCATTGACGCTATGGATTCAAATTTCAAACCCATTTGTAAGGTACTAAAATACACGTTTTAAGTTTGATAATGAAGGGAATACATGGACTTGCACATCCATGATCACAATCTTTAACGCGAGGTTATTTATAGGTAGAATTCACCTCCCTCCGGGGTTTTGTTTTCCCCCCCCCCCCCCCCTCATATCATGAATATTCCGCCATCCTGATACTCTTCAATTAGACGACGCGGGTACTCGGACGAGACATACGATACGTCGAAATACGAAAACAAAAGAACCAAATTTTCTTTGTGCGTTGTAAAAATCTGCCCATGGCATTGAACATGAATTATGTCTCGGCCTATGCAGAGAATCATCGAACCGCAATACAAGGCTACTGCTGTGCTCTGGTGTGGTGTTGTGGACGCTCAGACTCCTTTCAACTGACCCTAGGTCACTTAGGAACAGTTTCATAATAAATGGAAAATTCTGTATGCATACTATTCTAAGACAAAGGTTCTCTTGGTCAACCAGATACCAACATAGCAAACACCTGTGGCTGCATAGGTACAGTTTTATTATTGATTTCTCATAGCAAACATGAAGAAATATCTCAGTCACTTATCTATGCTGATCATCCTCTGTTACGGTTAGTACAGAAATACTTCGAGCATTATCCAATACATCAAATATCTCTCCTCATAGTGCACATGTCATCTTCGTATTCTGTGTATTCTGCGATCTTTTGTTTCCTTTTCCCTTTTCAGGAACAGGTTGCCATTCTGTTACCGCTTCTTTTCCATGTTATCTTGTTTCCTTGGCGATATGCCCTGACCAGCCTCCTTCATCTAGTTAATTTTCTCATGGTATCTTTGATTTGGGTTCATGCGTTGGTCTGAGGTTTGGACATCTAGTCTCCGTATTTATGCATTTAGCGCCTGTCTTTCCATGGCTCTCTAGCTAACGAAGACGTTGTTTTTTTAATTATTATTATTTCTTTAGCTGGTATTCATGCGTCCTAGCAAAACAGGAACCCTAAACAAAAAGATTTTGTGTGCAGAAGCAGGGGGGCGTATGATTGCAGAAACACAGTTCAAATAAACTTGTTATGCTCTTCAATGGATACATTAACGCAAACTATTTACTGAGGCATCTGAGAAACATGACTTTAAAATTTCTAGGAGTGAAAACCATTTGTTTACGTTTTTGGCTTCGACAATGTGCACTTCCATGAAGAGAAAGAATATGGGCAGGCTCGGCGTGCACATGTTGCAAAGCACAAGACTAACGGAATAGTTTTTTCACTTTAAATTTTTTAAAAGTCATGTTTCTCAGGATGCATGGAGTGAAATAGGTTTGCTTAATGATATTTGAAAGAGACATAAGTAAAGTTTTATTTTAAATATTTGCTTTCATATATGTTCATTGCTTCCGCAACATAGCTTTGTTTCAGGGTTCTGGTTTTTCTGACTCACTGTATGACCCTTATTGGCACCATATGCCATAGTTGTAGTCACACATTGGTTATATCGCGGTCGTATAATTATCCCTGTGACTAGGCTGCAAAATTCAAAGAATAATTTTGAATAATATTACCGAAGCGGTCCTTATTGCTTGTGGTATATTATTTGAAAGGAATACCATCACCTGCCATTCCGGGAGAGGATCTCCGTGCATGGCCATGATTTATTGCCTACTTTTACGACGTTGATCTATCAATTTTCTTTTATGACATCATAGGCCTACACAAGTTTCGTTTAAATGAAATTCGTCCTTTACAAGCGTAAGTTGTAATAATTACAATATTACAAACTGGTTTATTGTTTAATTTTCAGTCATTTCATTATGTACAGTCAAACCTGTCTATAGCGGCCACCCAAGGGAAACAGAAAAAGTGGCCGCTATAGACAGGTTGCCGCTATAGACAGGTTGCCGCTATAGACAGGTTGGCGGCCATTTTGAAATTTAAGCACAATACAGTACGCACAATACTATGTACGTATCCCCATTACATTTGAACACTCACTGGCTGCATGCAAACAAATCTGCACACACGTACATGTAACCAGACACAGTTTTGCTTACCTGAAAATTGTAAGACTTTGTAACGGCATTATCTGCATGATATTTCCGTAAAATATTATTCAAACTACCCACCTTTCAAGTTAAAAGTCGGCTTGACTAGGTATTCTACCCGAACTTGACAAATTCCGAGCAGCTGAAAGAGCAATCACTGCACGGCCAGCTGTACATATACATGTACCATCAATCACGTATGCGGCAAGTCGGTCTGGACCAATTTCACCGTATGAGGGCGTTCTACCTGTTGTACACGTAGAATTTCAATTACTGAAAGATTTTTTCAGTTACTGAAAGATTTTTTTTTTTTTTGCCAGCATGTTTTCATTAATCTTGCCATGCATCGTTACGATTTTATAATAAAATTGCCATGATAAAATTGTGTGAAACTGTGTTTATCTTTCCACCTTGCATGTCCATTTTATCATGATGTGATGTCTGAATAAAATCTCAATAAAAAAAATGTTTTAGAATGTCTGACGTGTTTCACTTTTGTGAATAAAACTTCAATAAAAAAATTGTTTGAAACTGTCGTTTTCTTTTTAGCTACCCTCTTTTAAGCTTGCATGTTCCATTCTTTTATGTATCAATATGATTTCAGAATAAAACTTAATAAAAAAAACGACCATGCGGAACTGTTTTTATTCCAAAACTTTTTATGTTCAGTATTTTTTATTCATCTCTTTATTTCGGAATAATACTGTAAATTAGAAGGGGTACTTGGGTGTGAAACTGATTTTTTTGTGGGTTATTGTTGTTGTTGAAAGTTTCAATGTTCAGTACTGGTATTTTTTATGCGTCTCATAAGAAATTGTGTGAAAGTGTTTTTCTTCAAAGCTTGCATCGATATGATTTCAGAAAAAAAACTTAATTAAAAAAGATGGTGTGTAGTTTTTTTTTTTTTGTGGGGGGGGGGTAGTTTCTATGTTTGATTTTTTGATGCATACTCAAGAGAACGGCTCAAATTTCTTTCTTTATTGTGGTGGCCCTGAAAAGGGCCGTTTAAGTTTTACACTTCCTTCACACCTTTTTAAAAAAACAAAAACAAGCGAGGTAGCCAGGTTAACTGCCTCGCCCCCTGCACATTTACATGCGGCCGTATCGTCCTTTATGGCTGAACGAAAATTTGCGTGTGTATTGAGCCACGTGATATCCTAGAAAACAAACCAATTAACACCTGCGCGCACGGCCGGTGAAGAACAGCATTTTTGTGCAAGAAAAATAGTTGAGTGCTTTCGGAAAACAATACCCCAACATGACTCACGTAATCCGTTCTGGATACTAACAATGCGAGTGGCCGTATCGAGGTAAATTACACACTTAATCCGTTCTCAGACCTTGGCTTGGAGTATTGTTTGCATGACTGAGCAAGATCTGCCGACATGATTTAATCACGTAATCCGTTCTGGCGAGTAACAATGCGGCCATTTAAGCTGCAGGTAACTTGGTAAACAGACCAATTAGCGCACTTAATCCATTCTCTTTCGAAAAAAAATTGAGCCACACGTTCGCCGAAGTTGCCTTTATGCGGCCAGCATGCCGCTCGCCGGCCGCTCGCTACGCATGACGCCGGCAGTTTCGGGTCAATTTCAGATTGATGGCCGCTATATAGGCAGTGCAATTTCGTGCGCGGGATACAAAATCAGTGGCCGCTGGCTGCGTTAGGCAGGTGACCGCTATACGCAGGGTGTGTAACACATGATTTCTCTGCGGGGGAATTTTTAGTGGCCGCTATAGACAGGTGGCCGCAAGCGGCATATTGCTTGTGGTATATTATGTTGAAAGGAATACCATCACCTGCACATTCCTGGAGAGGCATCTCGTGCATGCATGATTTATTGCCTACTTTTTACGTTGATCTATCAATTTTC
>JZLH01S0139245.1:11282-39849 GCA_001188425.1 Eucidaris tribuloides
TACGAGACATTACAGGATTGTTGTCCGACTATTTCATAAGTTGGTAGGAAGGTCACATGATTGTATTAATATTTTAGTTCTTTTCAGTTTGATTTAGGTATTTTCTCCATAGACATTTAAAAATGTTGGCCGATAATGGCACTTTCATGATATCTGTTATTTTTGAAGTTGGCCAATGTTGAGGAGTATTCTTTGGAGGTATACCCCATACTTTATTAGTTTGTTGACTTTTTTCAATAGTCAGAATCTAAAAGGCCTAAATTTATGTCTGCAAATGGATCGGTGATCTGTAAAATAACATGTAAATCAGGCCTTTGACTTTTTTGTATATTGATGATCAAATGCGTAATCATAAAAAATGGTGTCATTACAGAACGTTACGGACATTCAGATTTGTCCACTTCATAAAGTGGTAGGGGTCAGCATGATTTGTATTAATTTTTAGGTTCTCTTCAGGTTTGATAGTACTACCAATAGACAATTCTAAAAATGTTGCCTATACGCATTGTCATGATATCTTTTATTTTTGAAGTTGCCAATTTGCAGGATATTTGGAGGTATAAAAAGCACCCATACTTTATTCAGTTTGTTGAACTTTTTTCATAGTAAAGAATCTAAAAGTGCTAAATTTTATGATTCTGCAAATGGATCGGTGATGCTTGTAAAAGTAACAAGTAAATAGCCTTTTGACTTTTTGTAATTGATGATTCAAATGCGTAATTCATAAAAAAATGTGTCAATTACAAAGCGTTACGGACATTACACGTTTTCATTCATATTAGACTAGGACTGTCCACACCCATGACTGAGCATAACCATGATGGCTAATAGCTGTTTTTTATTCTAATTACAAACAAATGCATAATAGTTCAAGCAAAGTTCAAAGTATGTCTTTTTTACACAATAAGGATGTGCTTTTCTGTGTTTTCAGTCCGTACATTTATGATCAGAGTGTCAGAAAGGTCTGTTTAGAGAATATGTGATCGATATTCTGCTTCCATAATCAGCTTGGAAACAGAAGTGGTTCCATGTTGTCCCATTGTGGGAGAGGGTAGCAAATGAATCGTTCCTTTTTCTTTGCTCGTTGCTGTGGTACGACAAAGAAATTCAAATGGATCTCTGGTCTTTTCAGAATTTGCATACTGCATCCATCAGAATGGATCCTTTTGGATTCGATAAGTAGTTGGACAGATTGTTTTGTTCTTTAAATCCTGTATGAACAAAGGACCCCCATGGAAGACTAATAAAGCAGGGAGCTTGGTTGTTCGCTCTTTCCTCAAATGCCTCGCTGTTATTTCTCCAGCAATCACTGAATAACCAGAGTACACTTACTCCAGCGTTTGATAAGGGCTGCAGTGTTTGGGCAGCCATGCAAGACGATGAGGGAGGGGTCATGGGGAGTAGCAACAAGTTACAAGATTAGCGCGGCGATTAAAATAAGAATACCATCATAATACTTGTCAACGCATGGGACGTGACAGGCTGTAGAGGGATTATGTCAAGATCCAAAGTGAAAATAGTGGCTTGTTGCTGAAGTAATGGTGCTATATTAAGTGTTAATCATAATGTCTCCAAGGTATCAAATCTATGACAGATAGTCAACATTAGCAGTGTTTGAATCGCAAATGTATTTGGACTGTAATCATCAGCTACACCTTGTGATTAAAATTGTAATGTCCGTAACGCGTTTGGTTGTGTAATGTCCGTACCGTTCTTTTTCTTTGGGGATGCACAATGCAAAATTCTTGTAAAAAGAATTCTGGATATGTTGTGTGATATCACATTTTAGCATTTGGGCGGCATTTGAAGTTTAGGAACAAAATTGGACCAAAAATAGTGTACTGTAAAAACCTTTTATATCGAAAAACGTTACGGACATTACACTTCCACCCAGGCGACGAGGGAAAGTCAGACAAAAAATTTGGAAAGGTAGTCTTTTTTCAGAAAAGATTTATTCTCTTGCGGTATCCAGCGGGATGATGTTAAAATGAGTCCTAAGCTTTATTTCGGCATAGAAATAATTTCCTGAAAGTTATTTATAGTGACAATTTTTCACATTACAAGAAATAACTGCAAGACACACTGAATTTTACTTCAGTGTCTTTACATAATCACTTTATTTCAATAGCTCAAAAAATATCTTTTCCGACTTGAGCCGGATTTTTTTTTCATTAGGTCATGTTGATGTGACCCTTCCTGAATACTTCCCAGGGTAAAACAAAGTTGTTCCTTGATTTTCATTTTTCCACCCTTGGGTAACATTTTCCGTGGAATTGCCCATATAACAACAAGTTAATGACGCATGGATCTCAAACTTTCAATACACCATTTGTAAGTACCAAACTACCGTTTGGTAATTTAGTATTGATAATGAAGGGAAGTGATGAACTTGCAAATCCTGGAATCAATCTTTAACAGCGAAATGTGGCACTTCTACTACAGTCAAAAAAAGTATCAGGCCCTTCTTCCGGGAAGTGGCACAATTATGATTTTACCATTTTGTTTTTAACTAAACATATTTTGAGATCGAAATAAGGAAATTGAACAAAACAAACACCATTTAAAAGCTAAGATATTGCCCTTAATGTTGACTTAAGTACATGTCACAACATTATTTTGTAACTGTCAAAGAGGGCGCTTTTCACTTGTACAATCTTTTGAGAGATGTGCTGCAGCATGTCTCAAAAAAAATGTGCAAGTAAAATGCGCCCTCTTTGGCAATTAGAGATACTGTTGTGACTTGTGCTTACATCACCATCAAAGGAATAGTTTTAGCTATCAAATGCTGTTTGTTCTGTTCAATTTGCTTGTTTTAATCTCGAGATATGCTGTAAACAACAAAAGGGTGAAGTCATCATTATGCCACTTCTACTAGGGATTGTAGTGAAAGTGCCAAAATTGTGATTTACCCTTTCGTGTTTAAATATACATATCTCAAGATTAAAACAAGCAAATTGTACAGAACTAACGGCATTTGAAAGCTAAGACTAGGCTTTTGACGGTAATGTAACCATCATGTCACAAGAGTATTTTCTAATTGCCAAAGAGGGCACTTTTCACTTGCACAATTTTTTTTTAGACACACTGTACATTGCTGCTGAAAACTTTTTTCGGGGGAACAAAGGTGTCTTTCTTTATTGACCATCTTATTGGCCAAATTGAAATATATTGTTTACACAGTGTAGAGTGGCGGATAAGGATCACGAAAACGTGTGTAACTCATTTTCACAAAAGTGAGGGTTAGCACTATATTCCACCGACCCCCTCAATTATTGGTATTAGTATTAGTATCAGTGTTAGTATCATTATTAGTATCAATGTTGATGTTGTCGTCATTGTTGTTGCATTTTTGTACTTCTTATGACATTGTAAATGCAATCTTATCACCTTCAAGGACTGCATGATCATCAGTCGAGTATCGGCGTGTACTCCTGGTACCTATTCCCATGCAGAGCAACTTCCATGTATGTGCAGCACCGGCTTTGAACTCAGCCACAATGCTTCTTGTCAATCTGGCCTAGCGGTGCCTGGTCTACCTCGGTGTACAAGTAAGTCGCTGCAATACCATATTTTGACCTGACCCTCACCCTCTTTCCATAATGATATTTTTGATTTCAGCCTGGTTTTACTTTTTATTTTGTGTTATTTATGTTTAGTTATCATTATTATTATTGTTATATTCTTCTTGTTGTTGGTATTATTATTATCATTATTATACTATTGCTACAACGACTTCTTCTCCTTTCGTGTCCATCATCTACAGTCAGATATTAGGCCATGCTCTCGCACAGTGGAGAGCCCTCTCATTAGCAGCAGCCAGATCCTCCATACAGCATTGTTCGACCAGAAGCGGGCATCTCAGGTGTTGCATTGACTGTTCAGATGTTCCACAGTCGCAGGCTATATCTATAATGTCGAGTGTCTTCAACTCAACTCAATTCTGCTGGCAATTGATCTTCGGATGCTAGGTGGGGCGACACCAGCCAGGACATAAGACTGTCCACATTTGTTGGTTTTAGGCAGTCAGTGATGCATCTGCAGCTGTTATTAAGGATCATATCAACTTTCTTAGAGTGCGTTGATCTCGAGCTCCCAGACAGGGCATGCATTACTCAGCGGCAGAGTAAGCACAGTGCAAGGGGCAGTATACCGAAAGTGTTCGGTCAAGTGTAACTCCAAGGTACACAGGAAAGTCACAATGATTCAGCTGGAAACCATTCCATGTTAGAGAAAGCTTCCTCCTAGCATCGTGGTTGCGCAGGTGGAATAGGCTAACTTGTGTTTTTGCAGGGTTAGCTTTTAGTTGGTTTTCTTTGTAGTATATGGTCAGATTCTGCAAAGCTGTAGAGAGAGTAGTTTCTATTTCATCTATGTTAGAGTTCTGGGTTGCGATGCCAAGGTCATCAGCATAGATGAAACTTCTCGTTCCCGGTGAGACTTGTTGGTCATTTGTGTAGATGTTGAACAGCACAGGGGCAAGGACGCTACCCTGGGGCAGACCATTACGTTGTTTCCTCCATCTACTTTGTTTACCATGTAACTCTACATAGAAACGCCTGTTTTCCAGGAGCAGTTGGATTAGTTTGGTAAGATGGAAATCCTTGGTCATGGCATACAGCTTGTTGAGGAGTAGTCTGTGGTTCACTGTGTCGTAGGCAGCTGTCAGATCAACAAATACAACACCAGTTGCTTTGCTCCTTTCGAAACCATCCTCGATATGTTGGGTTAGGTTGAGCACTTGGCCAGTACAAGATTTCCCTGGAAGGAAGCCAGCTTGCTCTGGGATTAGGTGCTGTACAGTGATCGGGCCAAGTCTGTTCAGGATCGATAAGCCGCTCGAGGAGTTTGAATAGGTGGCACAGGAGTGAGATTGGTCTGTAGCTTTTCGCTTCGTTGGGGTCTTTCCCTGGCTTCAGGATAGCAATTACACGTGTTTTCCGCCACATTTTAGGGAGTTTAGAGAGTGTTATACAGTTGTTAAACAGTAGACGAAGCCACTCTTTTGCAACATTCCCAAAATGTTTAATCTGTTCTGTACGGATGTCATCCAGCCCAGCAGCCTTACCATGCTTGAGGCAGTCGATTGCTAGCTGGAGTTCCTTGCCCTTAAATTGCCAGGTTGATTCTGTGTCCTCACGTTGCCATGAGTTTCTCTTATGTCCGAGTTTTATGAGGTGGCTTCCCATTCAGGAGTAGTTGGTGGGCGACCTGGTCTGCTGTCACGTTAGAGTGCGGTGTAGCCTTCTTTGATGGTAGACCAGGCTCGTTTACTATTATGGGTCATATCAACACTCTCAATAAGTTCTTGCCAGGACCTCCTTCGATCTGCTGAGATTGCTGTCACGAGTGTTTCCCCAGCATTCATGGTTGCTTCCGAGAAGGGATCCTCATTGTACAGTGTTGAGTAGGTCTCATAAAATGAAGCACTGTCGGGTGAGATGCCAGGAATGTAGTATTCCCTACATCCTCGTGGGATGCACTTCCTGGAGATTTCCTGTACTTTTTTGACAGACTGTTCATAGTTGGCGGGAGTTGGTTCTACGTCAGATAAGGCATCATACAAATTGTTAACAAATTTCTCCCAATTAGCTTTTCGGAAGTTGAAGCGTAGTCTCAGAGGACCTTTTTGGAGAACCACAGCAGCAGAGATACCGATGATGATAGGTCTGTGTTGTGAGTGAGGTATTGGCTCTAAGACTTGCTTCTTACTCTGACATGTTATTTGGTCAATTGTGAAGGCCAGGTCTGGATTGTAATCCTTTCTCCATCGACAGCTGTTGAACGAGGGAGGTAGTTCGGCATCATGGATTAGGTTAAGATGACGTGCCTCAGCCCAGTCCTCTACAAGGTTGCCGTCTTCATTGTTTGTGTCCTAGCCCCATGATGTACTATGGCTGTTGAAATCCCCAATGATAACATTTACATGTTCATGGCTGAAAGTTTCTGGTTCTTAAAAGGCAAATGTAGAACCTTGTGGCTTGTACACAGATTTCACTGCTATTTTCCCAAGGTTCACAGTGAGGATTTCAATATTGTCTTTTTCTGTCATTGAGGTCTTATCAATGATTATATCCTGCTTGACGAAGATAGCACTGCAGTACCTATCATGAGGCCGTTCGATTGCTAGCTTCATTCCAGGAATCTTAGGTCGATTTTGGTCTAATCCTCTGTGAGTCTCTTGGAGGCGTAAGACATAACAGTTATTATCAGAGGAGAGCTTCCCAATGAGCTGTTGTTTTGCTGCTGAGAGCCCTTCTGTGTTGATGGACATCACTGTCAACGCCCGTCCTGAACAGGATGCAAGCTTCCGACGGCAGTCAGTGGGAACCATCCCTAGATTGTTGGTGTAGTCACTTCAAGTTCAAAAGTCTGTAGATGACGGTGGTGGCAGAATTAGCTCAGGACGCAGTTCAGGACGTTGTCCAGTTTCCAGCCCCGCGACGAGGACGCTTCTACCATGGGGCTACCGTGGCTACAACGACTATACTACTACTTCTACTAGTATCTACTACTTCTGCAGTTGTCTCTGCATAATGGGATAGACATTTGCTAGACAGTTATTTACCCAGGAGTACACCATTATTAGGAGATCACTGAATTATTATTAGTATTAGGGGGCAAGTTGCCCTGCTTGCACTTATCAACTTATGAAGTATTCGTTAGTGAGATCAATACGTCATCATGGTTAACACAATAATGTTTTATTGGTACATAAATGCAGGGCTTGCAGTTGAGACACAAAGCCATAGTCGTGACACAATTCAAACTCTTCGTGCTTGCACTCCCCAGAACCCTAGTCAGTCATACCAAAAATAAAAACCACTAGGGGTAGAGCATTATGTGAACGTACTATAGAACGGTATACACTCGAAAATAAAACAGTCGCTTTCAATAAGATTGCTCAAAAAATTGTTTTAACAATTTATTTGTTCAACTTGTAAAAATATTTTGTTGTGCCACCGCATCCAAGACCAAGCTTAAAACTACCATTCTGTACATAAATATATTGTAGAACGTTTCTGTATTTAAATGGTATCTGCAATTGGTGTGTTTCTTTTGTTTGTGTCGTGTATATGTTCATTTAATGCCAAGGTCATGTAAATACAACGATCTACAGTTATGCGCTTTGTAAACAATTGACTTATCATACCAAAGTTGAGCTAAATTGAAATTTAAGCTGAGAGTTAAAATATTTTAAAGGCATATGTGCTTTGGGATCTCACTTCTTTTTCCATGTAGTACCTTTAAAAAAGTTTTCAGTGACCTGAGATCTAATCAAAGTGAAAGTAAGCAGTATAATGTACCATTTTGGCAATTTGAATTAAATGCATTAGCACTGTGACTCACGAGATCCAGATTATGTTGATGGTTAATCTTACATACATTGTCGACACAATTTGATTATTTTACACAGATATTAATGAGTGTCAGGAGCCTTCAGCATGTGCTTCAGATGCCTCGTGTTCCGATAGTATCGGGAGTTACCGGTGCAATTGCAATAGTGGTTTCCAGGGCGATGGCTTCAATATCTGCGAGAGTAAGACAGAAACCATTCTCTAATTTTAACCGTTTTAGTACTAGTGAAACAAATCTTGATAGATTTTGCATGTGATATTCATCGCAGGACACGGGAAGAAATTACCCTTTATTGACATATATATAGTAGAGAGAAAAGAAATAGCAATCACGATAGACACAATATTGTTAGTATTGCTTTTCCGTAAATATTTATATTTTGGCTTTCTGCTATCCACTGAATAAACTTGATCAAACTCGTGTGAATCATCTGTATTTCGTACTGCCAGGGGGTGAGCCACAGGCAACTTCCAACATAGGGGTCATGCATCCTCAAACATTTTCCTTTTTTAAACAAACTGTCATAGCCACAGCGATATTACTTATAAGGCTTACATATCTTCAGCGGTGGAGATTACAGATTGGTCATGCCATACCCCAAGAGTCTTCTTGTTGGTCCGGGGGAGGGGCTAGATGTGTGTATTCTAACGGGTGAGCATGAAAAGAAAGATATTTTCAACTTTTTGTATGGGTCTTCATACAACAATGACGAGTTAAACGGTGTTAACTGATGTCACGTCTTTGGGCCAATAAATGGTTATGTTGCCCTCAAGTGGGAAATTTGGAAAATTGTGTCGATCGGTTGATTTTTTTCCACATAAACGAGTGTGTGAGAGTTGAGTTTAACAATATTTTTTTACAGGTCTTTGAACGGGCAAATTGCATATAAAATTGCTGTTTTAAGCCATTGAATAGGAAATGTAGCAAATTCTTCGAACAAAACGGTGAGTTTGCTTCTTACAGAAAATCGCGACCCTGTTATTTCGCACTTTACGGTATTTTGTTGAGGGCATCATAACATTTTTTGGCCTTACCAATCTGACTAAAGTAAGTAGTTTTTTTTCTAGCAAACCACCTTGGGCTAATTTTTCTTGTATGGTTCGTCTTACCCATTGTTAGGTACTAAATGGACCATGAAGAAAAAAAAAATCTGTTAATGTAATTTACAAGAGAAAAAACTGTTGTTTTTTTTCAAGATAAAGATAATTTCTAGAGAAAATGATCATAAGGCATTCTTGTTTAAGTTAAAAGAAAAGCCATATGTAAGTGCAACTTTATTCTCACAAGTTCTTCTCTAATAAGTTCTTCTCTATGATTATCACACCCAAATGAAATTGTATTTGTAAATTCCACTCAAAGTTGTCAACAAGGGTACCCCTTCTTGGCCGTGGAAGTGGTAAAGGTTCCCTTTTCGGAGAGGTGGGGGTGACCAAAAATCCTGGATAGAATTTGAAAGTTGTAATGAGAATGATTTGAAGACAGGAGACCTTCATTTTCAGGGATGGAGTCTAAGGGCCTTAACAGGGCTCAGCAGCAGTCGGGTGTGATTTTCTTTGTGCATGGCACTGAATGGGTATGATTAAACTTTAAAGGAATCCTCCGTAGGGGGAAATACGTAAGTTATCGTATTGAAAAGTTACGCGCATCTGCCTCGGCGGCAGCGGTGAATCAGGTTTAACACGGGAAATGAACATCAAAAACAGCGCTTTTTGATGTTCCGGCCGTGATTGCTTAAAATAGGGAAAGTTTCCCAAAAATCTGCGGACGGATTTTGAAAGTTTAAAATGTTTTGCTTAAGATGATACCAAATTCACAGTTATTCTAATAGAGGAAACGGTAGTAATTTTGACTTTAAAATTTCCCCTTTTTCAGATTGTCAATGGGGATTGTGTCATTTTCCCCATTTTGGGGGGTGGTTGACACACTCAATGGCCCGTCAAATATTACTGGAGCGTTATATAAAAAATCTTCGGACGGTTTCTGAAACTACACATTTTCAGCATTAAGTACATATACCAATCATATTTATTCATCGAGGGGAAACGGTAGTACTTCTAGCATGAAATCAGGCATAATCTTCTCATAAGTTTGGGTTATGACGTATTGCGACCACGCGTGCATGCACTCAGCGCGTGAATGCGACGCGCGCCATTGGTCAAATAGGCGCGTCTGGCGAGACAACTGGTGCAGCCGGCCAATCAGTAAGCCCGAATTTCTACCCCCATAATTACACCGAAATTGCCATCTAGTCAGCAGTACATACCGATATGTTTGCTTAAAACTTGACCGGAATATGTTTAATAATGGAATCAAAGGTCACTACTTGAAAAAAGAATATAATTTATTTCCCTTCAATTTAGTGTCAAAATTGTGGACAGGTAAATAATTTTACATTGCGAATAAACCCATTGAAAAGTTGTTAAGGAATTTGTTTTGTTTCGTTATTTTCGATGGATTATTTCATCATTCTTTTCACCAAAAATTCAAAGATTGACATTGGATTGAATTCGTTGAAATTTTTCCTGCAAAATGATACATTGTTCGTTTATAAAGCCCAAGGTAACACGAAAATATAATTGATTGGATATGCCTTACACGGCGCGTATAGCTCACGCTGAGTGTTTCGGCTCGTGTAAGACCAAATGCGCGTTTCGAAGGTAAACTTTTCAATACGTGCTTCTTTTTAGTGTTTATCTGGTTAACTTGCCTTCTTTCTTGACCCATAAAAGGGGGTTGAATTCGTTTTTTGGTAGGATGGACCCGGGGTATGGACCTAGAGGAGAAGATGCGCATTTTGCCATCTGTATACTTGATTTACAGCAATATTTCAACGAATCATCGTTTGATCAAAGGGTACCAAATGTTGCAATGACTAATTGTTTATACTTCTGTGGGTTCATTTGTCCACTTGGCGTCTTGTCAGAGCATTTTGATATTATACTCCAAAAGATCCCAGGGCTGTATACATCTCATGATTATTGAAACCGATGTAAAGCCTCATAGTTTAAAGTTAGAAATAATACGCATCAAATGATGATAGTAAATTGTTTACATCTTTTAGTTCATTTATTCATCATGTCGTGTCTGCCTGTGTAATGTTTTACTAGATATTGATGAATGTGCATCCACACGCCTCCATATGTGTACTGAAAATGCAGTATGTAATGATACCATTGGGAGCTATACCTGCACGTGCAATGACGGCTATCTGGGAGATCCATATGTGAAATGTGTCGGTGAGTCAATATATTTATCTAGAGTACCACATAATTCACAGTTGAGTATTTTCTGATTAAAGTATATACATCATTACGTGCCATGTTCTTGTGCTATTGTCAAAAAAAGTCCTGAAAGCAATGATTTTTCTCCTAGGTTGTAGACTTGAAGTTTTCTAGCAAGCAAAAATATGTTTTGTTTGTTTCCAGGGAAGGCGAGAAGAAAATGACTAAGTTCCAAAATTATGTTTCACAAATTGACTTGTAAGCATTTGTGTACTTGATGAAGTTAAGCTGGGTCCTATTCCGTATTTTGCGGAACTATGTACTGTAATATCAGACCTATCAGCATTCTTTCAATGAGATTTACTCTTACACTTACGACCACCGACATAAACTAAACAATTGTAGAGAAAGTACCACACAGTACCATGTATTACCATCATAGTACCATGGTATTACCGTGAATTGCATGGATTACCATGAGTTACCATGGGGTTGGGTGTGCATGTGCTATGGCTACTAATATTTTTATTACAAATATAGGACTCTGTGAGTAGTGTTGTCTAAAAGATATATAAAATTCACTAATATTTGAATAGAAATATTTTAAAAGTAGATATTTTTTCAATGTACAGAACAAATTTATGTTGATTATGGGATGTCTGTTGGAGACGCAACTTTGACGAATGCAAGCGTCACTACCACGACACCAGGTTTCTATGTGTCTGAAGCTGTGAGATTGGACACTCGCATTCCTATCGGAGGCTCCTACTATGAGTATATTTATGTAAGTACAAATAACTATTTACATGTTATGTAGAAATTTACTACAATATTGTTTGATTAATCACCGAGATAAAGAAAGCTCTACTCGCAAATAAAAGAATCATGTGTGAAAATTTTGTGAGGAAAGTGCAACAGTGCATGGTATATTGTACATTCAATAAAGATCATGTATAGCCTGATTAAAGCAAATTGTTACCTGTCACCACAAAATGATCAATAAGTCGCAATGGAAGTTTTCATGCAAATGCGGTAAATAGTCGAGTTGGGTACCGAAAGTAGATTTTAGGATTCTGAAATTTTCTAAAAGTACATACACTCACCTTTCATCTGTCCAAATTTCAGGACCAGAAGTATTTCAAAAGTATGATTTTTCTTGAATTGAACTTCGACCCTGTTTAAACGGAAGCTTGAAAATTTGGCCGAATTTGATCTTCACATTGCGAGATTAACCACCACGTAAACGTGAATATAATTGTTATCTTTAAGTCCCCCTGTAATAATTTTGGTATCACCACAAAGCTAAGTTTATGGGATATTCAGAGATCGTAACTGTAAAAACCAAAAAGGATTTTCCAATCTACAGTTCTTTTTGGAAAGTGACTAGTTTTAACGAGCTTTCAACGGAACAGTTGTCAAATAAGGCCTCCCATTTCGCATGATTGATCACAGTCTTTGTAGTCGTTTTTCTCCACTTTCCTGATAATGGGTTAGGTGATAAATCAAACTTGTGAGCGCAATTTTAAACGGGTTTGCTTCGTACATCCTAGACAAATTATACCTCATTTAAAGCTTAGTCTCTTTAAGACTGTATGGAAAACACAATTTCTTATTTTTCCGACATATGGTGCATTTTGTGGTGGCAGGTCATATTTTCTGCAGGCACAATATTTCCAAATTCTTTTCATTGTCTTTACCGAAGATAACACACAAAAAGAAATATGGATTAGTGAAACAGTGACTTTTCTTTACCTGCTTTTATGAGGTTGCAACAATTTCAACATGTTTTCCTCAAAATTACAATATTTTTTTACAGTAAACAATGATTTTCAATCATGTTAAGGACGGCAGGTTTTGATATTCATGCTAAAGAAGAAAGATACTATCGTTGCTGACACTACAGAAATATATGTGAGAGAATCAGTGCACTGTTTGCATTACAGGCTTTCAGTGAGACGATAATTGATGGTAAATGTCACACATCTATTCCAAACGGAGGATGGTTCAATTCAGCGTTTTGCTGCCCTATTCGCAATGTGAATGGTAGCACTTGCTAAATGGATATTATAAAAAAAAATGTGTGTCTGACAAGACTTTCTCATATCATTTTGTAATTTTCTCAAATGTGTATCTTCGCATTGCATATCATACTGAAACTCCTCTGCACACAATATTCTGCATTTAACCTTAAGATGAAGAGGTACCTCCTTTTTACCACCACTGGGTTTTCCACCCCGGCATATAAAAAGAAACTTGAGTGTGCACCCTCTTCCCTCCCCCACAGTATACGTTGACAAACAATTTTGGTGATGTTGATCGTCACGTGGCTTTGGATTTTTGCTCCAGGTCTTATCTAGTGGAATCATTGCTTTTTCGAACTCGTTGGATGAAAATATGGATCGATACATCAATCCTTCGGAGTTTTCCTACAGCGACCAAACATCAGCACTTCCCGCTGTGGCAGTCTTTGGTGCCTCTGTTGACCTCAATCTTCCCGATTCACAAGTTTACTATCAGGTTAATAACATATTATAGCATTTGATAGCAAATTGCATGGAATAGATAGAGTGCAGAGCTAATTTGCTTCTCAAAATCACACGAGACAGTTTAAATCCTGTTCCTGCCATGACTGGCTTTTGTCATAAAGATTGTATTTATTTTACCAGTTTATGATGTGATATAATGGATTCATTGTATTGGCTAATAATGTTGAGGCGCATAAGTAGCGTTTTAAATTGTAAGTTGTTGTTTTTTTTCTCTGAATTACGTGGATTTGATAAATTGCCTTTTGATTCAATGTCAGGGATCGTAAAATATTTAACAGCATACCTGTAGCATAGGCGTACCAAGGGGACGTTTGACGTGACCAAGCACCCCTTTTGCCGAAATCCCTTTTCTATTTAGCTAAGACAAATTGGTTAATACAGGCATCACACTGTCCCGAAGTTGAACAAAGACGGACACACGATTAAAGAAATATTCAAATAGTAGTGTTCAACTGGACAAATAAATACCCTAGAATGCAAAAGTTAGGAAAGTTATGCTGCCACTGGCGAGATATGAATGAAAAAACAATTTTCACTCCGGTGGAGGATAAAATAGCCTAGATCTGCGAGTCAATGAGAGGAAATGGACAGGTGAATTTTTTCAGGGCTTCATTTTTTAAACCGCATCAAAGACACTTAGAGTATAGAGGATTATGTAGCTCACATGTTTATACTGTGGTAAATGTTAGCCTGTGGCTTTAAAGGCAAGCTTTACCCTGACGTCAAGTTGATTTTGATAAAAGCAGAACAATTAGAGAAATATATTAATGAAAGTTTGGCGAAAATCCACCAAAGAATCGCAGAGTTATGGACTTTCAAAATTTAAATTTTGTGACGTCACATATAAGCAGTTTCCTATATGACATATAATATCAACTTATTGAAGCATGTATGAAATAATGTTGAATGTACAGATAACATCATTGTCAATTTTCTGAGAACATGGCACTTTATCGAATTTATATTACGTGACAATGGGGGAACTGCTCGCATGTGACATCAAAAGTTGAAAACTTTGAAAGTTCATAACTCCGCTATTCTCTGGAGGATTTTCGCCAAACTTTCATTAATATGTTTCATTGGTCTGCTTTTATTAAAACCATCTTGACGTCAGGGTGGACCTTGCCTTTTAACATCAGGCCATTCGTGAGAGCATCTTAAACCACCGTGTGACTTTCTGTTCGGGGCCAGCTTCGCGATAGATTGAATATTTCATATTCATATGGCCAACTTGTGTCAATACCGGGACAGTGTAAAATGATATAAGCGTTGTTGTGGACTTGATGACCTCTTTTCTTGGAATATTTTCCTTTCGGACTTGAACATTCATGCATATGAAACACACCCTTTAAAAAATATTGGGAACACTTTTGACCTATTGTGATAAAGCTCAGAGATAAAACACCGTGTTTGTGTTGATTTGCTACAGCTGACTGAAATTTGACTGTTTTATACTTTACCTTTGTTCGATATGATTACATATTTCACTACCTTGGATTTGTCCAAAAAGATTGCCGGCATGTATCGGTTTGTTTTCTTGATAAGAAATGGATTTAAGCCCAAAGACTGATTAATATAAGCAGTTTACTCAACAATCACTGATATAAGAATCACTCACTTTTGAACGTTTGTAATGGTGCTTGTTGAAAACAAACTTATACATGAACATTCCTTGAAATTTGTAAAAAAAAAACAAAAGAAACCCACTTTCCTTTCACTTGTCATTAATATTCTTTCTTTATTCATTTAGTAGTTATGTTTGACAGTTTTTCTTCCAGAATCATGTGATTGATGAATGGATGGTTAGTTAGTTAATTTACTGATTCATTTCTTTATCAATGATGATTCTTTGAAATATTGATTATCTATTGATTGATGACTGCAATAGTTTGTCTGTTTACTCATGTATTTACGTATTTATGTATTCAATTATTTATTTGTTTATTCGTTATGTTATTTTTTCATAAAATCATGAATCAATTCTATTTATTGAAATTTCACAATGGTAATTTTGACAATAACAACATCAAAATGTTCACAAATATATAGTGAAATATAATAAATGTCATTTTGAATAAACAAGTGCACAACTGAGAAGCATCTGTTTTGAATTGTAGGAGTATAACGGACAGAGTCTGGATTCGGTGAATTCTACAAAGGATTTACTGACTGAGATTAAGGACAGGGTAGCTGCGTTACCTTGGAAACCAGATGGTATTGACGAATTTACTCCCAACTGGGCATTGGTGGTCACGTGGGTCAGAGTGAAGGCAACCGGTTCAGTTTCAAGTTCAGAGGTAACTAGTACAGTATGCCTTTTTATTGACTTTTCTTCTACAAACATTTATGTTATCATTATGCTATCATCATCATTATCATTATCGTTATTATTGCTATTAGCATTAGCATACTTATTGTTTTTATTACTTTTTATTAGTAGCAGTAGAACTAGTAGTAGGAGGAGGATTGTGTAGACATTAACCGCCGATGCATGTCTAGCTGCATGGTGAGAATTCAGACAAGTTGTCACTATCGTAGAAAACGTTAATGCCCTTTAACAATGAAAGGCCGGGGGTTCGAGATGCACAAGTTGGTCCTCGTGGTGTTTCATGACTGTTTTCCATCCCATCTGCACCTTTTGAGACAAAATTTGTGACGCCCGGGCACGCGATTTCAAAGTTACCCAACATTTTGTAATTCCATGCCAGACCAAAAATACCTCAAAGACATTATATTATGTGTAATTTCAATACAAATTGTGTTTTTAGCAAAAAAGTTCATCAGTGTAAGATTATTTCTACTTTTACTGATTAAAGTCAATTATTTTTACATTCCATAATGATCTCAAAAATGTCCCGCAATAACAAAAAACAATAGGTAAGAGGACAAATACTTGCAAAATAAAAAAGTAAAGTACATAAGAAATCAATTTTGATTCTGATTTTTTTTCCAATAGATTTGCTGAGAATACTACAAAGAGTGTCTACACTCAACAATTAGCATTTTGTACCGTTATTTCATTTTATTTTTACATCTGGGTCGATGTGCGTTCCCCCTCCGGCTGTGAGATTTGTTTAAAAGACCCGGCTATTCTGAGATTAAGTATGTGGACTGTCACAAAGATAATTTATGATGACAAGTTATATATACATCAAGTCAATCAACTTCTCAAGTAATGGACAAAGGTTACAAGATTCCGATAGACCGACCGAGGGGCTGATAGACCGATTGTGTACCGCCCATACTTTGTTAGTCTAAAAATCTGACAAAGGTTGTGCACATTTAACTAGAATGAATGAAGAGAGGAGAATTACGTGTTCTAACTGAAAGTAATCATCGATAGCCTTGCTCTCAAGGCTAGATGCATGGTTTTTGACCATCAGCTATGCGTCCATTACTACCATAAAAATCCCCGGACCTGCGGTTAATCGGACCTGCGATCTATTGGATTTCCTAATGGAAAAGTTAGATGAAGTAACGTAGATTCGCAGTATCACTATCCCACTAGGTACTCGACATGACAATTGAAAGGGTCGTTATGTTTTCAGGAACACCGACAAGATTTCATCTCTCCTGATACACATGCATCAGTAACCCTTTATGTTGACTGTAGCATATTGCAAACAAAAGTTTTAGTTTCATCTCCTTTTGTAAAATTATTTACCAAAATAAGTGTGATGATGTTTCGCCTTTACAAAAATACACATTATATACGTGATTATTGTTCTTCATACCTGTATAGACAGAAGTAGATAATATCTGGGAATTCAATATTTGACCATGAGATAAACATTTACGTGATTTTCTCTGTAAATTAGATGATTAATTCTAATACTAAACTGTGAAATCCATAACTGTCGTTAATGAAAAATATCCCCATACCTATTGTCAGAGCTGTCATAGGCTCAAACTCTAAAAGGAGTTCATTCATTCATTAGCTTGATTCAAATCGGTTTTACAAGACAGTATAATGTACATGACAATAGTCCAATGATTAAAACTGAGTTGGTTACACTGTTAACATACATAGTTCACTGACTTGTTAATAACGATGTAAAAGATCAATCCTTATTGTTTGATTAATAGTCTTATAAACATTTTTCAAGTGTGACTGAATTTTTATATATAATTAATCATCGGCAGGAATATACGTAAAGTAGAGATAGTCGTTTTTAATGTAGTGTTGTTATGTATGTAAAGGCTTTTCCTGGGATAATCTGATGTTTTAATGGAATTACGCCACCTCCCATCGTATTAATGCTATTATATTTACTTGTAATTTAACATGACTGGAAGAAAATTAACATTATCTTGATTCTGAATTTAAATTTGATGCTTTCTCATTCTACAGACAAATACATTCCAAGTGATACTAGCGACGGATAGCCGAAAGAGTATAGCTCTGTTCAATTTCCAAGAAGAAGATATGAAATGGAATCACCTAGCGGCAGGTGTTCGTGCTCGAATAGGATATAATATCAACAGTGGTGGAAGACTCAATATCCAACTTTCAAACAGTATGAATAATTTCCGACCAGACTTGGTAACAGGAAATACAGGACTACTGGGACGCTACATTTACCGACTGGATGCCGATTTCGTGAACTTTGTTAATCCACGATTCTGGTGTAAAAATTGGTATGAAACCGACAAACGTTCATTTAGTCCTTCCTCGATTTCCTCGAAAATATCACCATGCCCCTGTTCGAGTTTTCAAGCTTGGATTGATCCTAGATTCGGACGCTGTCAATTTGCCAGATCAAGACTTCCCGACTTCAGTCCACCATGTAAGCATACCTTGTAAAGTGCAAGTGTGTGTGTGTGTGTGTGTGTGTGTGTGTGTGTGTGTGTGTGTGTGTGTGTGTGTGTGTGTGTGTGTGTGTGTGTATATAAACTCCTCAAAATAAGTTTGGAAATCTGAGTTTGATCGGTTATATCTCCCGTTTCGTAGTAATAATCAATGCAAGCTTGGTATCATCGCAAAGATTATTTAATTTTCTTTAAAATGGTACCCTACTTGTTATGATTATGCAAAGAAGGAAAGAGCGGTGTCTTGAAATGTGGTGCAAAGTGTAAATTGAAAAGCTGCAAAATGACCAATGCTCGGTAAAACACCCAATTTCTGTTGTTGTTGATAAGTGAGTTTTTCAATGTCTCCTTGGTTGTTATGCAATCTTACGTGAACATTGACATGGATTGAAAGAAACAACTGCACAAGTAAGCAAACAACAACAACAAAAAGTGAAACAACCAGATAAACAACATGTATGGGCATTTAAAAACTGGATATAAGGCATTTAATCTCACAGACATTTAGTCTCACCACATTAACACAACAAAGTGATAAAAACAAAGTGTCAGGGGCTTAATTTTATCTTTCCATGGATCTTTGATTTCATCAATGTTCACTGATTTTAATAACATGATCAGAGTTCAGTATCGGGTGGAAGACCCACGTACCTGCACCACCGCCTATAGCTGGCACCACTTCCACATGCTGTTGATGAGCTTTGTGATTCGTTGCTGTGGGTTGGTATTCCACTCGTCAATCAGTAATTGACGCAAACCTGCCAATGTCGTTGTATTTGTGACTCTCTTCCATACAGCCCAGCCAAGTTGATCCCACAAATGTTCAATGGGGTTTAAATTGGGCTGCATGCAGGCTAGTCCATTCTTGTGATACCCCCTTTCTGAAAAAAATCCATGCAAATCAAGCTCCTGACACTTTTTTATCACTTTGTGGTGTTAATGTGGTGAAAGGTCCGTGAGATTAAATGTCTATCCAGTTTTTTAATGCCCATACATGTTTGTTTTTCACTTTTTGTTGTTGTTGCTTGCTTATTTTGCAGGTGTTTCTCTCAATCCATGTCAATGTTCACATTAGAGCGTATAACAACCAAAGAGACAATTGGAAAACTCACTTATCAACAACAAGAATAGGGTGACTAACCGAACTTTGGTCATTTTGCAGCTTTTCAGTTTACACTTTACACCACATTTTTAGATACTGCCCTTTCCTTGATGGTATAATCATAACAAGTAGGGTATTATTGTAAAGAAAATTAAATAATCTTTCCGATGATACCAAGCTTGCATTGATTATTTCTACGAAACGGGAGATATAACCGATCAAACTGAGATTTCCAAACTTTTTTTGAGGAGTTTATATATAATTATAATTATACGGATATTTATATAGATATTAATCGTATATATATATATGTATATATATGTGACCTGACACCACGATACCCTGATAAAAAAATCGCATATCTTACAAAACATAGAAGTAGAAAGAAATATACTTTGGGTGTAAAATATGAATATTTAAACTGTTGCAAAATGTGAAGGACATACACATTTTGATTTTTCAAGACACTTCACTTTCATATTTTACATCCTAGTTATATTATTTTCTACTTTCCTTAAAGGTATTGGCGAACATTTACCACAGTTAAGAAAATCTGAGCCGCATGATTCCCCATGCTACTAATGTCTTTGATGAGGTTTAAAAATGAAGCCCTAAAAAACATGTATTTCAAAATGATTATTTATTGCTTTAAAAAAGTGAAAATCGTAAGTTGACCAGATTCACTTGCCCATTTCCTCCCATAGACTTAATGTGTGTACACCTAAATTAATAAAACTCGCCCCGAGTTTTATTGTTTATTCATGTATAACTTGCCATTGGCAGTGTAACTTTCCAAACTTTTGTTTTCTAGGGTATTAATTTGTCCATGTGAACACTACTATGTAGCTCAGATATCAAAGTTTGATATTTTTTTTAAATTGAAGCTCCACAACGTTAGCCTATCACTTTAACTTTGGGGTGTGCGACTTTATCAGGGTATCGTGGTGACGGGTAATATACTAGTAATAAATATATATTTTTATATATATATATATATTATGCTTATATTGCTCCTATGTATATGTAGTTGAGCACTCTTACCATGGTTTTGCTTCATCAATATTGCGATTATAATATTATATATATATATATATATATATATAAAATTGAGATAAGGTTCACTCCGAGAATAATTACACGGTAGACATTTCAGGTTGATTTCCACAAGCGCTTTCTTATATTATTTCTTCAGGTGGAATGATTTAACCTGTTAGGTTCATGCCTTATATACATACACACAACAAAGTATTTAATTACTGTGTATACGACTTTAAATCTTCAGTCAAGGTGATAGTCAAGGTTTTCAATTAAAAAACGTTACATAAAGGTTAAAGCGCGGAGGAAGTAAGTGAATAGGCGGAAGGGTAAAAGAGGTTTTACCATAATAGCTGCTCGTAGGTTGGGTAGGGTGCGATTAGACAGAGGATGATACGAACGGAGGCATATAGTCCTACGTTCTAAGTACGTTATGTTAACAGTATAATTCAAGTTCGAGTCCATGCGACGGGACGGTGAATTAGACTGAATCAGAAATGGCGTTATTATGAACTCGTCGATAACCGACTGATAAAGTAAGTAACAGATATTAAGCAGACCTACTTTATATTATAGACATTGTTTACTGAGGCATATTTACACATAGATGATGTAAAGATTGCATCTGTTACTGTAAAGTAAACATACAGCTACGACATCATAATACACTTAAGTGAATTGAAATAAATTATGAAAGTACATATTACACAAATGTCACCAGATCCGTTTACATAGCAAACAGAAACTGCCATAATAAATTAACTTTTTAATAGCTTCAAGATGCGCTTTAAGACTTCTTGATAAAAAATCCTCCTTGAGAACAACGTTACTTTTGTCATCATCATTCATTATAAACGTGGATGTATTTGAAACAAAGGTTCTAAATGACCAGCACATTTATCTAGATGTTCACTCCAACCTTTATTCTGTCTATTAGTTCTTTCTGCCTGTCATTGTTGCGATAGAACTCTCACCGTGTTGCGAGAACATTTCGCGAGTTTCCGCCAATATAGTTGTTGTTTCATCCTTGGCCCATGTATACAAAAATAGATTTTGTTTGACATGCTAAACGGAACATCTAATTAAAATTCATTATGTAACTCCGGCAGATTAATTTATCTGCTAACATCGAATGAGACAAGTTTGCATCTTTTATCGTTGCATTGTCTGACCCCCACCTTATCATTTCAGTGTTTGAGAGAATGCGGCGCTTTCTCAATATTTGTGTTAAGATTGGACTTCCGTTTACTGGAGAATAACTCTTCACATTTTCAAAACATACTTTTCAGAGTTTATCAGTCTTATACGTGACAGAGAATCGTGAATAAAATTGAAACAAGGCTTGTTGTTTGGTTAATGTTGTAGACAAATGGAACCTATTCCCGTTCCATTCTCTCTTTTCTGACATTCAATTCATTCTTGTGAGCTGCATTATGCGCTTAGTTATGCCAGTTCAATTAATTTACTTTAGGTAACCATATGGCAAAGCATATTTTGACATTCTTCCAAACGTTTCTTTTTGTTTCTTCATCAGATACAAGTAGTGATATTCTTCGAGCTAGCATTATACGCGTACATTATTTTTACAATTGCTTGATGACATGACTTAAAATGTAGTATTGAGTGGTGTCTGTTAATTTTGTAGAATATGTCTTAGTTTTAAACAAATCTATCTTTTTTATGACGTGCTAATGTCATAAGAAGACTATATTGAAACTACAACTCACGCTGTCCATTAAAACAATTCGGGTGTAAGTTACTCAGATATCATGTAATCATTGAATATCTCCAAATTCATTTTCAAAACAATGAAACAATCATCTAAGTATCTCAGCCAATTCTTTTCAAAATAATTTCTACATTAACATCAAAAGTGTTTGAATACGTTCATACAGTGTTTCTCTTAAATATCCCGAAGGAGAGGGTGCGTAGCTTGGAGCCATTTTGTTCCCATTGCTCAGTACCCCGTTTTTGAATGTAATAATTTCATCAAATAGAAACGTTTATTGTCAGTATAAGTTGTTACTGCATTCTATTATGAAATTGTGTGAAAAAACGTAATTAATTTCTTGCGAATTTGTTAGATCCAGTATTTGTATACCCTTTAAACCTTCACTGTGGGTAGTTCTATATAGACTATAACACATATCGCTGACAAAAATCGAATCATAAGTTAATTCTTGCAGTTAAGTGTGTTAAAAAATCCAAATCATCTCTAACCAAAACTCTTTTACTTTACTGGTTAGAGGTTTTAACAGATATGTCAATAAAATTACTTAAAACGATTGGGTTGGACATATTGGTCAGCAATTGATTCACGTCATCTAATTATCTAGGGGCTGAGCATTGATGTGATTGCTATTTACTTTTGGTTACTCATCTTTCAATTTCAAGACATTTAGGTTATTTCGCGAAGACCGTACATATTGCTGCGAGATATCAAGAATTACATGAGTATCTGCGTAAACTTACAGCCCCGCAATTGGTTTGAAGATGCGAACGATCTGGGACGATTGTAGTTCTAATTAGTTTCTTAAGACATTACAGTCATCTAAAAACAATAATGTTAGTTAAAAAACAGACATGTTCTACAAAATTACACCACACCACCAATATCTTACATTTTAAGATCATGTCACGCAAGCAATGTTAAAAATAATTGTACCGTATAATCTAGCTCGAGATATATGCACATTTGTATCTGATGAAGAACCAAAAGAAGAAACGTTTGAAGAATTGAAACATATTGCTTTTGGCCAGAGGTTACCCTAAATAAATAATTAAACTGCATAACTAAGGCAAATATCACTCACCAAAGAATGGAATTAATGATCAAAAAGAGAAGAATGGAACGGCAAGATTAGTTCCATTTGGCCACACATTTAACCCAAACAACCCAACACCTTTCAAATTATTCACATCTCTCAACTATAAGACTGATAAAACTCTGAAAACTATTGTTGAAAATGTGAATGTATCTCAATTAAACAGCAAAGCCAAATCTAAAAACAGAATATTGACGAAAGCCCATTCTCTCAAAACACTGAAATGAAAGGTGGCGGACAACAAAAGCAACGATAAAGATGCCAAAACTTGTCTTTCATTTGAACTGTTACAGATAAAAATTAATCTCGAGTTAATAACATTGAATTTTTAATTAGGATTTCCGTTTACATGTCAAACAAAATAATCCTCAATTTATTGATAATCCGCTGCAAGGACTGCAAACATACCAAATATTGGCACAACTGCCCGAGATGCTTCTCCGCAACAGGGTGAAGTTCGATCGCCCAACAAATAAGGCAAAAGAATATAGACAAATAAAGTTGAGTGAACTCTAGATAAATGTGCTAGGTCATTAAGAACCTTGTTTCAAAATACTCCGTTTTATAACATGAATGATGGATGACAAAGTAAACTCCGTCTCAAGGAGGAGTTTTTTATCAGAAGTAAACCATCTCCCTAAACGAGTATCTAAAACAGCATATTTTATTGCCAGAGTCTCGTTTTCGTGATAAACGGATTGGTGTAACATTTGTTAATATGTAATTATCATGAATTATATTTTCAATTCTACTTTAAGTGTATTATGATGTCCTGTACATGTATGTTACTTTATCAGTACAATGAGAATCTTTACATCAATCTATATGTCGTAAATATCCTCAGTAAACAGCATGCTATATATAAAAGTAGGTCTGCTTAATTATTTACTTACTTTTTCTATTCATTCTGGTTATCGACGCATCATAATACCCCATTACTGATTCAGTCTATCACCATCCCATCCAGACTCAACTTGTTACATGTAACTGATTTAACAATAACCTATTAGAAAGTTAGGACTTATCCCTCCCGTTCCGTTATCATCCTCTGTCTAAATCCCCCCACCCCAACCCTACGCCGACACATTATGGTAAAACCCTTTTTACCCTTCTTCCGCCTAATTCACTTCCTCCCGCTTTAATCTCTCGTTTATGTACCGTTTTTAATGAAAACCTCTGATATCACCTTGACTGAGATTTAAAGTCGTATACACTGTGAATTAAATACTTTGTTGTGTGTATGTATATAACCGCATGAACCTAACAGGTTAAATCATTCCACCTGAAGAAATAAATAAGAAAGCGCTTGTGGAAATCAACCTGAAAATGTCTACCGTGTAATTATTCTCGGAGTGAACCTTATCTCAATTTTATTTTACTTTATACGTCCTCCACTTCAACCTGTATATGTTATATATATATATATACACTACACAAAAAGTAAGTTCCCCCTTATTCAAAGTATCATAACTTTTTAACGAAGCAAATTTGAGCAGAACAATTTAGCAGGGGTGTTTTTACAGTCACTGACTAAATTATGTGTGAAAATGCGACTGATCCGTCAAATCATGCATGAGTGAGCATGCATTAAAGGCAAAAATGTCACTTTTCAAAAGTCACAGGAGTCGTCTCTTATGCCAAAATAATGGGAAATAGTGGCATTTTTTTTGCTTTATTTATCAAGTGTGTTCACTCAACCATGACATGGTTACAACCTCTCATGTTCGTATAACTGTAAAGATACATATTGCTGAAAAATATCGGATTTCATTTTTTTCAATAAACTTAATGGATTTTACAATTTCAAAATTCAGGAAGGACTGACATTTTTTAAATTGAGCTCACCTTGGCGTAAAGTGTCAGGGGAGGTGTAAGTGGGTCAAATGAAGGATGATTAACATAAATAGCGTTTAATAATTCACCAGAAACAGAATTTGTCAAAATCCTGCATCAGAAATTCCCCCAAATGACCCTTGTGATTTTTGAAAAGTAACTGTTTGCCTTTAATATGTGCTCACTCATGCATGACTTGACGGATCCATCACATTTTCACACAGAAGTTAGACAATGAGTTTAGAAACACTCCTTCAAAATAATTTTGCTAAAAATAATTTCGTTAAAAAGATACGGTACTTTGAATAAGGGGAACTTACTTTTTGTGTAGTGTTTATATCAGTACTTTGTTGATATGTTTATATCACATGGTATGTATATATAAAACACTACAAAAAAGTAAGTTCCCCCTTTTTCAAAATACCATAACTTTTAACAAAACAAATTTGAGCAAAGAAATTCTGCATGGATGTTTTCACATTTATTGCCTAAATTATTTGTGAAAATGGAATTGATCTGTCAGGTCATGCATGAGTGAGCATGCAGTAAAGGCAAAATTGTCACTTTCAAAAGTCACATGAGTTATTTATTATGCCTAAATAACAGTAAAAATGGTATTGTTTGCTTTATTAATAAAGTGTGTTCACTCAACCATGACATTGTTACAATCTTTTATGTGTGTACAACATGTGATGATACATTTTGCGGTAAAATATCCGATTTCATTTTTTTTTCAATAAACTTAGTGGATTTTATAATTTCAAAATTTAGGAAGGATAACGATTTCTTAATCGAGCATACTAAACCGAAAATATGTGGAAAGTGTTCTGGGAAGGTGTAAGGGGGTCAAACGATAGATGATTAACAGAAATAGCGCTAAATCATTCATCGGAAACATAATTTGTCAAAACCTTGTATCAGAATTCCCCCCAAATGACTCCTGTGAATTTTGAAAAGTGATGATACCTTTAATATGTGCTCACTCATGCATGACTTGACAGATCAATAACATTTTCACACAGAAGTTAGTCAATGAGTGCACCAACACTTCTGCCAAATAATTTTGTTAAAAACTATTTTGTTAAAAAGTTATAGTATTTTTAAAAAAGGGGGAACTTATTGGTATAGGTGGCTATATATATATATATGAATATATTATATAATACATCCACAAACATGTGCAAAGGAACTATATTAATAGTATATTATATTACTTAATAAATATATATATATATATATATATATATAGTTATATATATATACAGCAATGGAAATGCACGCCTGAGAGTTGATTTCAAGTCATATGTACTACGGGTAGCAATGGATTGCTATCACGATTGTAGGAGATACACAATGCGTTTGAATTGACTATTCTAGCATGTTGTTTGTTTGATGAATGAATGTTTATTTTTAACTGGTTTGTCGTCTAGTGATTTGTTGTTTTTCTCAATTTCTGTTTGCTGTATTGATGAGAATTCCTTTATTGACAAAATATTGAGTTAAATGCTCTAATTTCAGATCGTCCCAGTACGGTTTAGGAGAGGTAGGGTCGCATATCAGAACAGTCACTGCGTGCATAATCTGCATTGGTGTCTGCAGGCAGCGTGACGTGCGTACGTACTTGCGTATTTTCTCATTTGTTGCCGGAGGTAGATCTCTTGTAAAGTCCAGTTCAGCAATAATCAGCGAACTCGGCGATCACTTACACATTAGTAATTAAACCATCAGACTCATTATTTTGTCATAAAAGGCATTCTGATTAATACAAGAAACAGAAATAGAGAAAAACAGCAAAATACCACGGACGACACACCAGCTGAACATTTATTAAATATACAACATGCTAGAATAATCAATTGTGTGTCTCCTACAATCGTGATAGCAAACATTGCCACCCGTAGTATACTCTCTGAGCTCGAAAAAAATAGTGATTTCACGAACACGACTTCAAGTCATGTGGCTTGAAATCAACTTTCAGGTATTCATTTCGGGAACAATGGAATCCATTGTTGCATATAGATAGATGGATAGATAGATAGATAGATAGATAGATAGATAGATAGATATATAGAGAGAAAATTGGATAGATAGATGTACATGTATTTTTTTCACTGATGTGTCATATTTTGTCGTCATCGGTTAAACTTTCTGAAAAAGCAACTGTTTCAGTAGCTGAAGCAAGTTACATCATGAGTGAAATTCAACTCTTTTGAATAGAAATAACAGAACAGCATAACTTTTCAATGCTGGAAATATGTTTGTGATGATCACTAAACCATTTCACGACCATTTTCACACATGTTTCGTTGTCAAAAGATAGTTTAAGCAATGTACAAACTCTTCATACGTAACATACCTGTACAAAGGTACAAAGGCAATTTGGAGGCATTGCAAAAAAAACTATCATACAGGATTGACGAAACCAAATGAAATGAAATGAATTTTATTGAAATGTGTGGTCTTTTAATTTATAAAGATACCAAACATAGCTAGGTTGTACATGATTTTCATATATAAAAATTTTTCACTTGTATCTTTTTTATACACTGAAAATGTGTGTGTGTGTGTGTGTGTGTGTGTGTGTGTGTGTGTGTGTGTCTGTCTGTCTGTCTGTGCTAAGAGAGAGATAATTCCTCGAAAAAAACAGCTGTGCCTTACAAGCACGCTGAAATTCCGGGTATCTAGCCACATTTTAAGCTATTTGTTTGTACCTATCAGCATATTGTGTAATTTTTAGTGTAGAAAATATATATGCAACTACCGTACAATGCAAATTTATAAAGTGTTCATGTTTGAATTTATGTTTAGATCGATGGCCGCCATCTGGCATGGTAAAGATGTTCATGTCATGATCCCACTGAAAATGTATGTTGAAGAACCAAAGCAACTGCAGCTCACAAGAGGTGCCTAAACTTATCCAGCTACATCTAGCATACATAATTGATAACTTACCCGCCCATCTGAGAAATCGCTAAAGGTGCGAAAGTATCCCCGTCTCGGTACTGATACCTCGAGATGACTGCGATGTCCATAAACCCTCTGTAACCTGTGTACCAGCCTAGTATATCGTAAGTGCAGCGATTTGTATTATCCAGTCCCGATGATTGTGGCCGGTAAGGAAAACTCTGGGTGTAACAGCGATAAAGCAAATAGGAACCACCCTATGGAAGAAATAAATAAAAAATCAAATGCGCACACATATACACAAACAATAAAGATGAATAACAGATACTTACTTTTTATGTCATTAAAACTGTTCGTTAACAGGAAAAAATTTGTTCTTATTCCCGTTCGTGTTGTTCTACACCATGCGCCTTTTTTGATTCGAAATTGGAAAGTAATAGGCAGAAAAGTGGAACGCAATCATTGCAGGACAAATATTGTATTTGTCATATTACTAAACGTATTTAGTAAAAGATAAATGTCCATCGCCTGTTCTTGTCGTTCTACCCATGGACATTTTGATTGAAATTGAACAGTGAATAGTTTATTGCAGGAAATATTTTATTTTCCAAAAAAGGGCACATGCATGTGAGCCCTAGCTAGCAACCTATTGTTATAAATTAAGTTTCTATATTTGATAATCTAGCCAAACGTTACATTTTTTTCTCTGACCGATTTGCTTTCCTTCCCTACTTCATTACTACTCCTAAACATACACTCATAGACATGATCAAAAATACATACAGTCACACACAGACCAGACCAGGACAGACAGCAAACAAGACATCAAATGTAATGGGCAGAGCCAGACTATTTCGTACTATGCACGTACATGACAGACAGACAGATCGTAGTTACACACCCATACACACCCACACATCAACCATATAGTGTTTT
>JZLH01S0139245.1:39874-56083 GCA_001188425.1 Eucidaris tribuloides
TTAAAAATTAAAAGACCACCATTTCAATAAAAAATTCACATCTTTCATTCATTTGGGTTTCCGTCATTCTGTATGATAGTTTTTTTTTGCAATGCCTCCAAATTGCCTTGTACCTTTGTACAGGTATGTTACGTATGAAGAGTTTGTACATTGCTTAAACTATCTTTTGACAACGAAACATGTGTGAAAATGGTCGTGAAATGGTTAGTGATCATCACACAACATATTTCCAGCATCTGAAAAGTTATGCTGTTCTGTTATTCTACTTCAAAAGAGTTGAATTTCACTCATGATGTAACTTGCTTCAGCTACTGAAACAGTTGCTTTTTCAGAAAGTTTAACCGATGACGTCAAAATATGACACATCAGTGAAAAAAATACATGTACATCTATCTATCGCAATTTTCTCTCTATATATTATCTATCTATCCATCTATCTATATGCACAATGGATTCCATTGTTCCGAAATGAATACCTGAAAGTTGATTCAAGCCACATGACTTGATAGCAAGTTGTTCGTGAAATCACTATTTTTTCGAGCGTCAGAGAGTATACTACGGGTGCAATGTTTCTATCATGATTGTAGGAGACACACAATTGATTATTCTAGATGGTTTGTATATTTATAAATGTTCAACTGGTGTGTCGTCCGTGTATTTTGCTGTTTTTTCTCTATTTCTGTTTCTTGTATTAATCAGAATGCCTTTTATGACAAAAATAATGAGTCTGATGGTTTAATTACTAATGTGTAAGTGATCGCCGAGTTCGCTGATTATTGGCTGACTGGACTTTACAAAGAGATCTACTCCGGCAACAAATGAGAAAATACGCAAGTACGTACGCACGTCACGCTGCCTGCAGACACCATTGCAGATTATGCACGCAGTGACTGTTCTGATATGGCGACCCTACCTCTCCTAAACCGTACTGGGACGAATCTGAAACTATAGAGCATTCTCACTCAATATTTTGTCAATAAAAGGAGATTCTCATCAAGATCACAGCATAACAAGAAATTGAGAAAAAACAACAAATCACTAGACGACTAGAACCAGTTAAAAATAAAACATTCATTCATTCAAAACAAACAACATGGCTAGAATAGTCAATTCAAACGCATTGTGTATTCGTCCTACAATCGTGGATAGCCAATCCATTGACTACCCGTCAGTACCATATGATTTGAAATCAACTTCAGCGCGTGCATTCCATGCTGTATATATATATAACTATATATATATATATATATATATATATTTATTAAGTAATATAATATACTATTAATATAGTTCCTTTGCACATGTTTGTGGATGTATTATATAATATATTCATATATATATATATAGCCACCTATACCAATAAGTTCCCCCTTTTTTAAAAATACTATAACTTTTAACAAAATTAGTCGTTTAACAAAATATTTGGCCAGAAGTTGGTGCACTCATTGACTAACTTCGCTGTGTGAAAATGTTATTGATCTGTCAATCATGCAATAGTGAGCACATATTAAAGGTATCATCACTTTTCAAAAATTCACAGGATCATTTGGGGGAAGTGTCGTGGATACCAACTGGTTTTTAACAAATTATGTTTCCGATGAATGATTTAGCCGCCTTATTTCTGGTAATCATCTATCGTTGTGACCGCCCTTACACCTTCCCACGAACACTTTACCACATATTTCGGTTATAGTATGCTCAATTAAGAAATCGTTTATCCTTCCTAAATTTTGAAATTATAAATCCACTAAGTTTTATGGGAAAAAAAAAAATGAAATCGATATTTTTACCGCAAAAATGTATCATCACATTTTGTACACACATAAAGATTTAACAAATGTCATCGGTGACGTGAACACACTTTATAATAAAGCACAACAATACCATTTTATGTTATTTAGCGCATAAATAAATAACTCATGGTGACTTTCTGAAAGTGACCAATTTTGCTTTACTGCCATGCTCACCTCATGCCATGACCTGACAGATCAAATTCCATTTTCACAAATAATTTAGCAATAGAGAGTGTGAAAAAACATCCATGCAAATTTCTTTGCCTTCCAAATTTTTTTGTTAAAGCAGTTACGGTATTTTGAAAAAGGCATGGTGAAACTTACTTTTTTGTAGTGTTTTATATATACATACCATTGTGATATAAAACATATCAACAAGAGTACTGATATGAAACACTACACAAAAGTAAGCTTCCCTTATTCAAAGTAACCGTATCTTTTTAACGAAATTATTTCTAGCAAAATATATTTTGAACGAGTGTTTTCTAAACTCATTGTTCAACTTCATGTTGCTGAAAATGTGATGATCGTCACAGTCATTGCATGATGAGCCACATATTAAACGCAAACAGTTACTTCAAAAATCACAAGGGTGCATTTGGGGAATTTCTGATGCAGATTTTGACCAAATTCGTTTCTGCGGTAAGTATTAAACCGCTATTTATGCTTAATCATCCTTCATTGACCCACTTACACCTCCCCTGACACTTTACCCCAAGTGAGCTCAATTTAAAAAATGTCAGTCCTTCCTGAATTTTGAAATTGTAAACATCCATTAAGTTTATTGAAAAAAATTTTGAAATCCGATATTTTCCCGACGCAATATGTATCTTTACAGTTTACGAACATGAAGGTCTGTACCATGTCATGGTTGAGGCAACACACTTGATAAATAAAACCAAAAAAAAAATGCACTATTTCCCATTATTTTGGCATAAGAGACGGACTCCTTGTGACTTATTGAAAAGTGACACTTTTTGCTTTAATGCATGCCTCACTCATGCATGATTTGACGGATCAGATCGCATTTTCACTCACATAAACTTAGTCAGTGAGTGTAAAAAACACCCGGCCTAAATTGTTCTGCTCAAATTTGCTCGCGTTTAAAAAAGTTATGATTACTTTGAATAAGGGGCAACTTACTTTTTGTGTAGTTATATATATATTATATATATATATATAATCAAATATGCATGAATGCAAAACACCATTGGTAAGAGTGCTCAACATAACATATACATAGCGAGCATAATAAAGCCATAATATATATATAACACAACAAAAAAAGTAACTAACCCCTTTTCAAATACTAGAACTTTAAAAAACGAAACAGTCGTTGAGCCACAATAATTGGCAAGGATGTTCCTGCACTAATGACTAAATTCTGTGAAAAATGTGATTCTGGGTCCTGTCTAAGTCAATGCATTGAGTGAGCACATAGTTAAAGCGCAAAAAAGTCACTGGTCGAGAATTCACAAGGGTTCATTGACAGGGTTTTGATGCAGGATTTTGACACAAATTCTGTTTCTTGATAAATGATTAATCCGCATAGTTGTGTTATGTTAATCATCTATGTTTTGATCTCTCAGACTCCTTTGACACTTTTTGCATATTTACGTCTGTTGTGGTGAGCTCTCATGTCAGATAATGTCCCACCCTTTCATCGACTTTTGGAAATTGTTAATAATCCATTAAATTTTTACTGCAGAAAATTGAAAATCCGAATTTTTTCAGTAAAATGTATCTTTCACGTGTTGTACGGACATACAGAGGTTGTAGCACATGGGCCATGGTTGAGTGAGCACACTTTATAAATTAAAGGGGAGGAAATGTCATTTGTAATCTATTTGTGTCTTATAAGAGTGACTCATGTGACTGTTTTTTAAAAGCTGGCATTTTCATCTTTTAATGATGCTCATTCATGCATGACCCCCACAACAGACTAATCACATTTTCACACAGAAGGTTAGTCAATGAATCGTAGGAACACTCTTGCCGCCAAATTATTTTGCAACAAACTTGTTTTTTCGTTAAAAGTTATGATATGTTGAAAAGGCGCCGTAGTTATACTTTTCTTTGTTTGTGTTTATATTAAATAATAATATATCATATACTATATACTTACCCGTCACCACGATACCTCTGATAAAGTCGCACACTGTTGTTCCTTGGTCTGCAAAGATGTAATGATACTAGACGTTGTATCTACAAAAAAAAATATCATACTATGATAGTCTGTCTTGCTATCTATGTTAGTAGTGTCTACAGGTTTATTGACATAGAGTAATATGCGCTACGAGGATGAACAGAATAGGTGGGATAAGGTGTACTTGAGTCTTGTGCCAATGGCAAGCCGTCGGATTATAACATGATATAAAACAATAAAAACTCGGGCAGTTCTTGATTAAATTAGGCTGCTACACCACATTAAGTCTTAGGGAGGAAATGGCAATTGTGAATCTGGTAACTTTACCGATTTTCACTTTTTAAAAGCAATAAATAATCATTCCTTTGAAATACATTTTTTTTAGGCTTCATTTTTTAACGCTCATCAAAGAATTAGTTAGCATGGAATCATCGGCTGCAGATTTTCTTAACCTGTGGTAAATGTTCGCCACATACCTTTAAGGAAAAGTAGAAATAATATAACAGGATGTAAATATGAAGTGAAGTGTCTTGGAAAAATCAAAATTGTGTATGTCCGTCACATTTTGCAACTATGTTTAAATATTGCATATTTACACCAGAAAGTTTATATTTTTTCTGTAACTTCTATTTTTGTAAAGATATGCTGATTTTTTTAATCAGGTATCGTCGGTGCAGGTCACACTATATATAGCATATATATACGATATATATCTACACTCACTCGATATAAATATCGTTAAGTTATAATTATGATATAAACTCCTCAAAAAAAGTTTGGAAATTCTCAGTTGATGTTATATTCCCGTTTCGAGTAGAAATAATCAATGGCAAAGCTTGGTATACATCGCGAAAGATATTTAGATTTCTCTTTACAATAATACCCTACTTGTATGATTATACGCATAAGGAAAGGCCGAGTATCTAAAAAATGTGTGTAAAGTGTAAACTGAAAAGCTGCAAAAATGAACCAAAAAGTTCGGTTAGTCACTCCTATTCTTAGTTGTTGATAAGTGAGTTTTCCAATTTTCTTTTGGTGTTATACGCTCTAATGTGAACATTGCAATGGATTGAGAGAAACACCTGCCCAAATTAAGCAAGCAACACAGACAACAAAAAGTGAAAAACAACATGTATATGGGCATAAAAAACTGGATAGACATTAATCTCACGGAACCTTTACCACCATTAACACCACAAGTGATAAAAAAGTGTCCAGGAGCTTGATTGCATGATTTTTTTCATGAATTAGTGGGTATCAACAAAGAATGGACTTAGCCTGCTAGCAGCCCAATTTAAACCCTCATTGAACATTGTGTGCTGGATCAACTTGCTGCGGCTGTATGGAAAAGAGTCAACAAAATACACGACAACATTGGCCAGTTTGCGTCAATTACTGAATTGACGTAGTGTGTGACATATACCAACCCACAGCAACGAATCACAAAGCTCATCAACAGATGTTGGGAAGTGGTCTGCCAGCCGCCTATAGGCGGTGGCTGCAGGTACGTGGGTCTGCCACCCGATACTGAACTCTGATCAGCATGTTAATTAAAATCAGTGAACATTGGATGAAATCAAAGATCTCATGCGGAAGATAAAAATTAAGCCCCCTGACACTTATTTTTTATCACTTTGTTGTGTTAATGTGGTGAGACTAATGTCTGTGAGATTAAATGCCTTATATCCAGTTTCTTAAATGCCCATACATGTTGTTTATCTGGTTGTTTCACTATCTTTGTTGTTGTTGTTTGCTTACTTGTGCAGTTGTTATTTCTTTCAATCCACCAGTGGTGTGTGGGGTGTGTCTGTCAATGTCTTACGTAAGGATTGCCATAACAAACCAGGATGACATTGCAAAAAACTCACTTAGTCAAACAACAACTGAAATTCGTGTTTGTATCCGGGGTGGCGGAGTTTTCATTTTCAGTGTCCTTTCAATTATGCACTTGTGCGCACAGCCACATTTCAAAACATCCGGGCTGCTTTCCTTCTTGTGTGTTTCATTTTAATCATACAAGTTAGGGGTACATTTATAAAGAAAATTAAAGTAATCTTTGCGATGATTACCAAGCTTGCCATTGATTTATTACTACGAAAAACGCCGGAGATATAACCGATCAAACTCAGATTCCAAACTTATTTTGAGGAGTTATATCTACAACACACAGCACAGATACCAAACATAGCTAGGTTGTACATGATTTTCTATATATAAAAATTTTTACTACTTGTATCTTTTTATTACACTGAAATAGTGTGTGTGTGTGTGTGTGTTTGTGTGTGTGTGTGTGTGTCTGTCTGTGACTGTATGTATTTGTGATCATGTCTATGAGTGTATGTTTAGGAGTAGTAATGAAGTAGGGGAAGGAAAGCAAATCGGTCAGAGAAAAAAATGTAACGTTTGCCTAGATTATCAAATATAGAAACTTAATTTATAACAATAGGTTGCTAGCTAGGGCTCACATGCATGTGCCCTTTTTTGGAAAATAAAATATTTCCTGCAATAAACTATTCACTGTTCAATTTCAATCAAAATGTCCATGGGTAGAACGACAAGAACAGGCGATGGACATTTATCTGTTACTAAATACGTTTAGTAATATGACAAATACAATATTGTCTGCATGATTGCGTTCCAACTTTTCTGCCTATTTACTTTCCAATTTCGATCAAAAAAGGCGCATGGGTAGAACAACACGAACGGGATAAGAACAAATTTTTTCCTGTTACGAACTAGTTTTAATGACATAAAAGTAAGTATCTGTTATTCATCTTTATTGTTTGTGTATATGTGTGCGCATTTGATTTTTTTTTTATTCTTCCATAGGGTGGTTCCTATTTGCTTATCGCTGTTACACCCAGAGTTTTCCGTTACCGGCACAATCATCGGGACTGGGATATACAAATCGCTGCACTTACCGATATACTAGGCTGGTCACAGGTTACAGAGGTTTATGGACATCGAGTCATCTCGAGGTATCAGTACCGAGACGGGGATACTTTCGCACCTTTAGCGATTTCTTCAGATGGGTGGGTAAGTTATCAATTATGTATGCTAGATGTAGCTGGATAAGTTTAGCACCTTTGTGAGCTGGCAGTGCTTTGGTTCTTCAACATACATTTTCAGTGGGATACTGACATGAACATCTTTACCATGCCAGATGGCGGCCATCGATCTAAACATAAATTCAAAATGAACACTGTATAAATTTGCATTTGTACGGTAGTTGCATATATATTTTCTACACTAAAAATCTACACAATAGCTGATAGGTACAAACAGATAGCTTAAAATGTGGCTAGATAGCCCGGAATTCAGCAGTGCTTGTAAGGCACAGCTGTTTTTTTCGAGGGATTCGGTTGCAATTAAAGATACAATAACATTAAATATTAGATGGCTTATACAGTTACGAAGATGTGATTTTCAACAGCTCGTCACATGACACGCTTCGCGAGGATCGTAAAAGTTATATTTTACCCGATGGTTATATTTCACCAACTGGTTAAATGAATGTATTTTTCAAATGTATGTCACCCTTTTCCCCCTTAAAAATTGACATAATTAGACTTAGTCAAATTGATATTTACCTTTTATATGAAAATAGAGAAAAGAAAAACTTGTCTTTCAGATTCATACAATTTTACCGGCAGGAAGTATTGATTTGGTGACATTTTTGTAACATTTGTCAATATTTTCGGCTATTGGGGTAACTTTCAGCCACCACATTACGTATTACGTCACTCCGTGTTGTGCAATCGATAGTGCGATTGGTATCGTCAGCTAAACTGAGCTCGTTTGAGCTTGGTTTAGCAGACGATTTTCCTCAACATCAACACCGAACTTGAAATCAACACTTTAAGCGTAATTAAGACCATCTAATATAACAGATATCAACTGGTATGGGGTGTAATGTAACAATCTTTGGACCGTCATTGAGTAATATTTTCCCTGACAGTCCAAAGAATGTCATATTTTAATGTTTGGGCAGATTATTTTCTGCATTTATTCAAGTTTCAGTAATACATAAAAACTTCATGAAATCATCTACAATACATTGATAAATTCCAGTAACAAAGTCACTTGAAAATCATTTGACAATGTAAAAGATGAATACGAGACACAATTGACTAATTTGAATACTGAAACAAGATGATCATTTTTAAGTGACGGAAAGTATCAATATTGTATTTTGGAAAATAATTAACTACAATATTACAATATTACTTAAATACAGTAATAACGAGTCTCGGGGATAGAAGGAAGCCAAATGCAAATTCAGACAGGTTTATTTGACTGGGATTTATTAGTTCATTTGATTGGAAGACTGAATGCAGAAGGACCAACTATCATAAGTGGAGCTTGATCAGATAGCGACCCCAAAAGAGATGACGAACTACATGGATAAAATACTCTAGAATGGATGTCACTTTTATTCAAGAAAGTTTGGAAGGGAATTTGTAATAAGTGTCCTAAGGCTAGTATGTTTCATTATTGTGTTCAGGTGCGTGGTGCGTGCAGAGTGCAGTGCAAGGGTTAGTGTTATTGAGTATAGCAGGGATGAGTATAAATCGATCGATATGCAACGCAAATCCTCTTTGGAATTAATATTTGTCTGTTATGTTATATAAAAGAAATAAATAAGTTCACTCATGTAAACAAAGATTGAATTTGAAGGAAAATGCATGATTGTATTGTAAAATGAGATACTTTTTCATTACGGCTTTGAAAGAATAGAGGGAAGCGCAATGTTTTATGTAGTCAGGTAGGGTATTCCAAACGTCGGGGCCGTGGTGCCTTATAGTCTTAAGAGCTAAAATAATTTTGGAGCTCGTTAAATGGAGATCAGAGGAGTTACACCGTGTACCAGTCAATATCTGTATAACAACAATTCCTAACATAATTGTATTGAAAAAAACAAGAAAGAAACAAACATAACAAAATTGGTAAAAACAAACAAAGTCAACTACAGTGTAAATTATCTTTCAGTACAGAAACAATAATCATGAATTATGTGGAAAAAATCAATGCGCAGTTGCTACACTGATTTTCAATTATATGCGTTATATAAACTTTGGTATGATTTTGTTAAGTGATATGTTAATTGAAAGAGGCAATATGCAAATAAACACAACAAAAAAAGTAACTACCCCCTTTTTCAACATACCATAACTTTTTAACGAAACAAGTTTGTGCAAAATAATTTGGCAAGAGTGTTCTTACACTCATTAACTAACTTCTGTGTAAAAATGTGATTAATTTGTCCGGTCATGCATGAGTGATCATGCATTAAAGGTGAAAATGCCAGTTTTCAAAAGTCACATGAGTCATCTCTTATGCCTAAATAATGGTAAATAATGGCATTTTTTATGTTCGTACAACATGTAAAGATACATTTTGCTGAAAAATATCGGATTTCAATTTTTGCAATTAACTTAATGGATTTTACAATTTCAAAATTGAGAAAGGGTGGAATTTTTTTAATTGAGCTCACCGAAGCGTAAAATATGCCAAAAGTGCCAACGGAGGTATAAGGGGATCAAACGATAGATGATTAATATAAATAGCGATTAATCATTCACTATAAACAGAATTTGTCAAAATCCTGCATCAAAAATTCCCCAAAATGTCCCTTGTGACTTTTGAAAAGTGACATTTTTGCCTTTAATATGTGCTCACTCATGCATGACTTGACGGATCAACCACATTTTCACACATAATTTAGTCAATTAGTGCAGAAACACCTTGCCAAATTATTTTGCTCACAGCCATTCTTTTATAAAGTTATCATATTTTAAACAAGGGGGTAGTTACTTTATTGTTGTGTTTATATGACTGTAGATATAATAGCCCATGAACCAAAAACCCAAAGTAGGCATTCGTTGTACCTTTTCTCAAGTTCTATGAGAATTGAGTTATCCCATCCCAGAACTTACATTTCAAAAATGGCGCAAGACAAGCAAAAAATGAGTGTAAAGTTCTGGCTTTGTCTATTTTGCAATGTAAGTCCGTTTGCTTGCCGTGTAATGTTTGTTTTGGAAAAGGTATGAGAATTGAGTTATCCCATCCCAGAACTTACATTTCAAAAATGGCGTAAGACAAGCAAAAAATGAGTGTAAAGTTCTGCCTTTGCTCTATTTGCAATGTAAGTCCGTTTGCTTGCCGTGTAATGTTTGTTTTGGAAAAGGTAAGGGTGGTGCGTGCAGAGGACTTTCGGACACGTATTTCCTTTTTCAGAGCAAATTGTGGGCAGGTAGTTTGAGGCACTTCCAAAATATTCCAAGGTAATTTCGTGTACTCCTAAAAAAAATACTTTAAAATGGCAGGGGTTGGGGTTCTAATGAATATGTTTATGCCTCTGAAGCTAAGGTGCCGGAAATATGTTTTCGAGTTGTTCCCTTCGGTGTCTGAGCGAAGCGTGCTTCTGCGCATGCATGCGACCTTCCGTCCATCTGTCCGTCTGCCGTGTTTTCACGCTTTTTGACCCCATGAGTACAATTTGCCCAAATCATATTAGTTTATCTATACTTACTGGTGCATGGCTTGGCTAGGTATAATCTAAATCCACCAATGGGTTCTCCAGATATCATGATAAATAGCCAGTGTAAGCAAAATCAATTGATCTGTGACCCTCCAGTCCATGCAGATTCTGCCCAAAATCTAATCAGGCCATGTACCCCATGGTGGATACAAGGGTCAAATATGATCCACCAAGGGGTTGCAGGTGGACGGACGGACAACCCAAATGCTTCTGGATTCTGTCTTCGAGGCGGAGGTATAAAACTTGTGGCAGGAACGGGGCACATTAGCTTCAAAAAGTAAATGTAGTGGCGAGGATGGGGGTCTCAAGCTTTTCCAACGTCAGCTTCAAGCTTACTCAGTTGAGAAAACGTCACCGGTCATGGTATTCCCTTAAGTGACAAAAGGATATGGTAATAATGAAAAAACTAGTATAACATTCAATTTCGTGGGAGCAGCTCAAGTTCAAGCAGGGATCAGTTCATTAGATGCTTGTATACATGAAAATTGCATGTGAAGTATCAAAGACTTAGGCATTTAGGCATATAAATGGTAGAAATAGTGTGCCCTCTTCAAATATACTTCAGCATGATATACTTTACATATTTCACTATCGAGCCAGATTAAATGTTTCATCCAATAATGACTAAACATGTACACGTCTTGCAATGATGAGTAAATGGGCTTAGCGGTCGGGTATTTTTCATTTAAGTTCATCCAAGCATTTAATTGGCCTATACGTGTGTATTCTATGATTTTGTGAAATTGGATGTTTTCCCTGCAGACCTTGACATTTTGCCAAGGTACTTGTGCTGCGGTCAGTCTCAGGACAGTTCCTTCTGCTCTATGTATGAAGAACAGCGCCCTCCGGTCAGATCATGCACTGGGTACAGACGGCCACGCTTCTGTAAGTATGTTTTGTGTCTTTGAAAGTGTATTAACTGCCATTTGAATTAGCTTCTGTGATGTAAATCATTCCATAATTAAATGTTTCACACAACATCATCTGAAATGTATTACAGAAGTAATTTGATCAAATAACCAGGACAGAGTCGCAGCTCTTAATTCAAGTGATAAATGAAGCTATATCACAACGGTGCTGATATTCAGGAGTCAAGTACGCCGTCTAACTGAAGTTATATGAGACTAAGGGATGGGGGAACTGGTTCCCTAATCAAAAGGTAACAAAATGAAGAACAAAGCAACTGGGGCAAAGTGGGAAGGACTGGAATGGGTATTGCTCTTTCAGCAAACCTTCTGTATAACGTAACACAACGAAGTCAATTTCATGTTTTTTGGTATAAATTTGTAATGAACTAAGCTCTTATGGGTTTGCCCTTTGTATAGTTTGCGCAAAGATGCATAGGTATAACAAAGGAAATATTCTGGTAATCCCGGATCACATGCTGCTGATCGATGCTGCTTGAAAATCATCTTAAATATAAAAATGTACGGACATCGGTATATTAAAATTAAAATCCGTAAAGCTTGGTTTATATTGATAACTGTCTATTCAAAGATTCAATGTTACTTTGTGTTGAGGTTTTCGTTTATGTATATAGTGTCTTCATTTCGTAAGTGCACGTTTGTTGTGATTTTTTTTCTGCATTTTTTTTTTCTGGGATTCGGGGGCACTCCATATGATATTTGTAGGCCTATTAATATTTTGTAATTATATGTCCATAATCAAAATACTTTATATATAGTACTAGTATTTATTCATTTTATGTTTTGACTTGGGAAATAAATGAATGAAATTAAATGAAATGAAATACCCAATATATACATTTTGTACCAACGAAAACTCTTTCACCATTTCCACATTGTCACAACTTTTCTACCTGTTCCGTCATCCCTTCAGCGTTTTTCTCACATCCACACACAAAATATCTTGCCAACCTTGAGGTCACCCTCATCTTTGTGTATGGATCTTTCATGAATCCAATTCCCATAATTTTCACATAAAACACTGAATTTGCACTTACCCTCTTTCTCCACGTGCAGCATGGATCTACCTTACTCACTGACACTTCTCCTTCTGCTCCACTCACCGTCAATGTTGTCTTCTCAAAATTTACCTTCAAACCCTTGCTGTTAAAGGCCACCTTCCCTTTCCAAAATTGTCCATCATCCCTTCATTGTCTCACTCATCAGAACCAAGTCATCAGCATTCAACATCTTGTTCATCGAAATTCTCTTATATTCTCCGTGACCACATCAATCACAATCGAAAAAAAAAATCAGCGGCGACAACCTCGATGCACACCCATTTACATATACCTCAAACTCCTCTGACAACTCAGACCTGGCTCTAACTCTTTTATGCAAAATCATCATCGCTCTAACCATTGCCTCTGCTATACCACTCTTTCTAATCACCCACTCTACTGATCTCACTCACTATTCTCCAATTTTTTTTTCCAAAATCCTTTCCACTATCTTCTCTGCATGCTCCAACAACTTCACACCCGCATACGCACTGCAGCTCTTTGCATCTCCTTTCCCTTTGAAAGTTGGGACCACCATACTCTGCGCCCACTCATCTGGCTTCCTTCTTCCATATCACACTCTGCCATCATCTCGCCAATCCCCATATCTTTGGTTGCAATACTCATCTCAACACTCACACCCGAGGGTCCAGCAGCTTTGCCGTTTTTCACTTGCCTCATTGTCTTCACCACTACTTCCTCCATGAACTAACCCCCTCAACCGACCTTTCCACCACATTTCAGCTTCCACCCTCTATGATGCCACGCGTTCTCCTCATTCTCTTCATGATTCTCTCCATGTGCTCTTTCCAAAATCTATACCTCTGTCTTTCTCACCGAGCTCAGCTTTACACGACTTCCTGTCATACCTTTGCCCCTTCTAGCTCCAATCCTTTCTCATTGCCTCACTAGTTTAAATACCTTATTTGGATTCTCACTCAACTCTTTCAGCCTTCTCCCTCATATTTTTTGTAACCACATTCTTGGATCAATTCTTCATGTTCTTGAACAGAACTTTCCTTGCTTCGATACCCTTTAAATGATTTCCTTGCTTGGCATTCTAGCAATCGCCTCTTTCACCTCGTCATCATTCCACCCTCCTACCTTTTTTTCTCCGCAAACTTGATCACATGCCTGTAATACACCCCTACTTTGAAGCACCCCCACAAATCCGGCGCACTGATCCCTCACAAGCTCGACTCCCCCTTACCCCTCAAACCTCTTTCATCTTCCTCCTTATTAATTACAGTACTAGTTCATAATAATAAGAAGAATAAGAAGAATAACAAGAATAATAATAAGAAGAACAACGACAAAATTATTATCATTTTAGTAATAATAATAGTAATAATAATAATCTTCTTCTTCTTCTTCTTCTTCTTCTTCTTCTTCTTCTTCTTCTTCTTCTCTCTATCATATCATTAATTTATTTATCTGTATTACTGGTGTTTATTAAAAAGAAAAATAACCCAAGTGGCGCACCAATCATAGCTAAGCTGAGCGCGCGTAGTCTCACCAGTCGTAAAGAACAAAAAATAAATAATGCCAATCATGTTTAAATATGTTTTTCTGATGAACTTACTCTTACAATAATATAATTCTGCTTAAATTTTCATTGTTGAAACTCGAATTAAAAAATAATCAAAACAATGAAATCATCCTTGAGATCCTTTAACATTGATTAAACTATGTGACTGTATGATATTTAAGCCTCATTTGAATGCATCTAATATCGGTAAATTGGCCACATAAAAATGATCAGACGATTTTGACGAACGTGCACAACCAAGGATGCCACTCGTAGGGGAAAATCTCTACCGTAAGGAATTTTGGCCAACCGTAGGGAGTAGGGAATCCCTACGGAGAAAATGACCTTCTGAATGGGAAAGTAGGGATTTTTTGATGATTTGTAGGGAATTTTGACCATTTTCAAAAAATTCTTTAAGATTTTCTGAGAATTCCCATATACATATTCGTCTGTAGACATTACTTGGGTAAATCCATTGTCCAAGTTGGTCACCATATCGTATAATTTCAACAAATATTCCTTATATCCTTGGACAACACGAGAATGGAACTTACTACCTGCAGGGATCCGATGTATTACAGACCTAAATAACTGCAAAGAAAATCTTAATAAAATGGACATTGATAGCTTAGTCTCCAAAGCCCATTACAAAATTTAATTCAGACCGCCGTTCACACCGACTAGTCGCGACTGTGCGTAACAGTCTTCCGGCAGTGATTGCACAGTATCCAACTTCTAGAAGCAGAAGTATAATTACGAAAAACATAGCCTAACGCGCGCATGCTGCAGTATCGAGGGGATTACATAAATACAAGTATCGCGGATACTTGTATTTATTACAATGTCAACTTTCTCAATTGAAATAAACCTCAAATCCCGCCTCAAATATACCGTTTGCATTTGGGTTATTTTGTAGGGGAAAACGTTCCTTCGCAAGGGAAAAGTGGAGTTTTGTAGGGGAAAACAGCTCCGGAAAATCCGTAGGGGAAACGTAGGGTTTTTTGATGATTTGTAGGGGATGTAGGGGTTTTTGACAATTTTCAGAAATATTCATAATTTTTCCAAGGAAATCCAATTATATTCGCCCAATTTGTCCATCTCCGCCGAAGAAATTGTGATCAATATTTTGCATTTCTAAGGTTATTTTTTAGGGAAAAAATACCTTCGTAGGGAAAAAGTCGATTTTGTAGGAGAAAACATAGGTTCGTATGGGAAAATATGGTTAATTAGCCGTAGGGGAAAAGTGGTGTCCGTAGGAGAAAATACGCATGCGGCGTAGGGGGAAATCAAAATTTTAGCATTCCGATCCTGGTCGCAGGCTCGCAGCACTAGAATTAGGACGGGAGTAATTATCGAACCAACTAGGCCCGATTTTCTGAGATTATACAGGCAATATTTCGACAACCAGGAAAAAAGCCATCAACTTAGCTGAAGTAGGTACTGCTGTTTATACAAAATTTAGTGTTTGGGGGTCAAACAAGTCCACGTTAGGCCAAAACCTTCAGTCTTTCTGTAGACCACTCTCACCGACTGAGTCTGTGGTTCAGACCACAGTCCGACGGGGACAGCTCCATACTTTTTGTGTACAAAGTTAAGTATGATTGGATGTACTACTCATCGACCGCCTTAAATTAATCACGCGTTATCTCAGAAAATGTTTATCGGTTTTACCTAAATTTTCTCTCAATTGGGAAGAAAATGCTGTAGATTCACTTTTTGGGTTCAGATTGTTACCTCCTATCGAACGCACGGAGATTTTGGCGACGACTGCGAGTGCAAGTGACGCTTTTCACGAGCGCAGCTGCGAGCTCGTTTTTTAAACCGACCGCCTACTGCCCATGCATTGATTTAACACATAACGTTAGAGTGCAGAGACTCCAACTCTCCCGTTTTCGGCAGGAGATCTCCCGCTTTGAGTCCATTTTCACAAAATCTCCCGCCCTCCTACTTGAGATTTAATTTCTCCCGCCCTAGCTATGTTTCTCCTTTTTTCTCCCGCCCATCCACCTTTTTGAAAAAGAAATGAATCTGAATCAATGGATTTGACTTCATTTAGTTTTGTCATAGATCTAGATCTATGTTAAAAATAAGCCTAACGTTAAGCCACAGAGAGCTTCTAAAACCCTTAAAAAAACGTCTCCGGCCGCAAGGAATTTCATGCTTTACGCCAATATGTGGGTGGGCTACACGCACATTAATTCAGAGTCTCCCGTTTGCTAGGGGGTCTCGGCGGGT
>JZLH01S0139245.1:70782-85294 GCA_001188425.1 Eucidaris tribuloides
ATTTAAAAAGTGAAAGATGATTATTTTAAAACCATGGAAATTTCAATAGCAGTAATAAAGAAATACACACATACACTACATAAAGTAATTAGGTGTTTATTTTACCCTATGCCTGGCCGTGCGGTTCTGAAGTTACCCATGATTTTGTACATACATGTACATGTCAGACCAAAAATTGCTCAAAACTTGATTTTACAACAAATTGTGTTTTCAGCCAAAAATCATGAATGCAGTATGAATATGTTTGCTATTACTAATTCAAATTAATTTTATGCTGTTATGAATGCAAAAGTATCATCAAATTTCCTTTAAAAACAAAAATCAAAGGGTCAACAAAAAAGATAAGAAACAGAAAAAAATAAAATTTATAAATTCATTTGCATATGATTTTTTTAAAGTACATTTGCTAAGAACACCACACTCCTATAAAAAAACTTTACTTCAGATGGGGTACTGTACCCCATCTATGCTGTGTGGTGCATCATATAAATGATGAACCAACATACAGTACTGGTATTGATTCTGTAATTAATGATATAAAAGGCTGTTATTTTTAAGATCTCTCATATCTGCAAGAAAAGCTTGTCTTTCATCTGTATAAATCAATAATGCAAGAGTGGTGGAACGATGTAGACTGGAACATGTTTGATCATCATTGACAGGTGAATTCAGTTTTGTAGTTACTTATTTATGTATGTTGTTGGATATCTTTTAAGGACTGTGGAATGGCGATGCAAGTGATGACTTAACCTTTCCAAATGGCACCATCTTAGAGCAGCCATCAGACAAAAATCTGACGGAAAGTGAGATTTTTACATTTGGGCAATCATGTAAGTACCTATTTTGTTAATTTGAATGTATAATTGCAAATGACCTTCACTATGTGGTCTACATAACATATATCATTCTAAAGTAAACTCAGATTTGTCATGAGTGAATGTTTTTTTGAAAATATAAGATTTTGTTTTGTTGCTGCAATTTTTTTCTTATTTTCTGTGATATAGCAAAGTAACTGTATAATAATAACAATAATAATAATAGTAAAGTGATTCTGCTAATAATTGTTGGTTATTTATAAGTTACACTAGTTGACCATGAAAGCTGTGGAAGGTTTGTGTTGACATAAAACAAAAAGCCATTTATATACATGGTTAATTCTGTACACAACAGAAGAAAGCAAATATACATTTGGAGAATGATTTTTTAATGTAATTTTATAGCCGTCAATAGCCGACTTTTGCTTGTCCAAGTTGCACAGTTTGATAGTAAATGGTAAAGCCACACTGTTACTATATAAAAAGAGGTAAATGTCTTGAATTTTCCCTTGAAAATCTAACAATTCAGAGATGGGAGTTTTTTGTCACCCCAGCACCATATATAAATGTTTGAATTTGTATTTGCAGAATTTCTAGACATTTTGTGTGTATTTTCTTTGAAGGGATAACAACACCTGCAACATCTCTCTTTGAATACGGCAATCTCACATGGGATGACTACAACGACATAAACTTTACACCGATGTTTTTGGATAGGCTTTTGGCTGAGTCGGACCCTACTCTTGTTGCAGATGCACAGGCGCTCTGCAATGGCAATCAGGAATGTCTTTTTGATGCCCTAGCAACTGGGGATCTTGAGGTGGCGAGAGCAACAGCAGACACAGCTAGAAACATGGAGTTAGCTGAGTCTGAAACAGGTTGGTGAAAAGACCCCACCCACTTTAAGATGGGTTTTTAATCCCTTGCAAACAAAGTATGGAGGGGGCATTTAGCGTTGCCCCTGTCAGTCCGTCCCTTAACCCCTTGGGGACAACGGGCTTGTACAGAGGCCCAGTACATTACACACTCAGAGACGACGGGCTTCTACAGAAGCCCAGAAAATACGGCCAAAAATTTCGGTCAATCACTGGATTAAGAGTGGAGTTTTAGTGCTTAAAGATTGTGTTATGATTGCCCGTCAAATAAACATCTATATCGAATAAATCAGCTGAAATCAGTATCGCAATGTGGAAGATTAATATAAATAAATCACCTCTCATAGAGACTTGCGCGGTAATATTGAGTTTTGGTTAAAAATCTGGATCGGTTAAACTTCATCCTTTTTCCATTTTGCTCAGGGAGCAACTATTTCTAAAAATCATGCGACGGTTCAAACCGTGCACGTGCCCGTTTCAAAATGGTCCGATCAGCATTAGCCAATGGTCGCAGGGTAGGGATAGCGCTTACCACATCAGAGGGCGTGCGCTGCGGTCTTGCTATACGGTGCATCAGTAACCGCGATTCGCATTTGGCAAAATTGAAACTCACAGAAAGAACAACAAACTGGTAACATTCGTATTAGTTTCTCCATAAAACAACAATATCATGAAGTACGGATCTCAGACTATTCACACGACACATTTGTAGAAGTAAAGTACGTGGTTCTGTATGATATGAAGGAATTAATCGGACTTGCACATCCCTAACACAATCTTTAATGCGTCTGACCCCCAAATTACACATTTTTAATTAGTATAAAGTAAGAAAATAAATATAATGATAAGAATTTTATAAGAAAGCATGGGTTTATATTCCCTTTAAAGTCAACCATGTGCATATCGATTCATCTCTGAATGAACACCAGTGCCGTAAAGCGTTGAGTCCAAAGGGTTAAACTCATTTCCGCACAATAATTTTTAAAAAATTAAATATTTTGGTGTGTAGGGAGATGACACTATAATGCAGGTCAGGTTTGAATTCAGAGTCCAAAAGTCAAAGTTCACAGCTCATTATATATGTGAATTGGTTCTTGCACGATAACAAATACTTGACAGATATTCAAAAATTTTGGAATGTAGGTCTAGATATACAGACCCCAAAACTAATAAAGAATTACTGATCACATGAAGCGGGGGCATCCATGTCCTGTGGATGCAGCAAATTTCTCCTTTTTTTGCACATAGATACTGACACAGCATATTCTGGGACTACTTCCCCAGAGAAAAGTTCCCTGTAGGACCAATTCCCTGAGTAAATCTCCTCCCAAGGGCAATTCCCTCAGGACTATAACTCCTCCAGAACTTCCGCTGATGACAACTCCCGTACAGGAGTTTAACAATGTTTCTAGCTTAACAACCTGAGATTACGTTGAGGAGCATTGTCCTATGGGGGAGTTGTCCTCGAGGGAAGGGATCTCACTGGGGAAATGTCTTCAGGGGCAGTGGTCCTCTCTGGAGAATTGTCAGGTGGAATCGTCTCTGGGGGACTTGACCTGATTTGTGGTACTACAGCAGCTTGAGAAATTCCTCTTTTAAAGAGTTGCTTCTGATGGTACTGGTCAATGTCTAATAATGCAAATAATCTGTGTGACGAGCAAAGATTAAACACGCAAACAAACAAACAAAGAATTGTCTTGTCCCCAAGCTTGTTTTATATGGTGCAAAGTGAACAAACTAAATTGAACATAACTCAGTAGTGGACCCTAAACTGTTCAATTATGCGATTAAGTATTGGGGGTATGAACTTCCAAATTAATATCTGTCTGAAATTGCATAAATACAGTATAATTATAATTTATTTATAATTTGATGAATTAAATCCAACAATGTTATGCCAGTCTGTATTGATATCTGTGAGAAAGCACATTTTTTTACTAATTAAGTTTTACACATTCCACTTGTCCTCATCGACAAATCCTCAGAATTATAACTAATTGTATTTTAAAAGCTGTAACACAAACCTACATTTCTGGGACAGTTCATACTACTGTATATGAGTTATCTGCTCTTATGTTTTAGATTATCATAATTGTCCATACAAATGAAATTGTAAGGTAACAACATTCTAGATTATTTGATGTTTAATTGGTTTTGCAAATTAGTGAAATAAAACCCAACCAATTATTTGACTATGTTTTTTTTCATTCTTTATCCTCATACAGCAAACTTTCCTCCTAACATCACAGACATCTATGAGACCAGCAGCAATGATGGATTAGATCTCAACAATACACTGACTCTCATAGTTGGGCTGACGTATACATTCCAGATTGATGCGGTCGATGTGAATGGCGATAATATTTCCTTCTCACTTGATGATCCTGCTCCTATGGGGGCTTCTATCAATGATTGTAAGTCCAAATGAAAGATTGTAGTGGAATTATTTTGTCAACTTTCATGTTTTACTTAGATGATATCTCGTTTTGTACTTAAGTAATAATTTAAGTGAAACAATCAAGTTATAAGTGGTATTCTAATTAACTTGCCTTTAAGGTCGACGTTGGTAGTGAGGCATCTTCAGTAATTCTAAAAAGAGCATTATTTGGGATAGGTATCCATTCATGAATCATGATGAAATCCTCAATAGTAAAAGCATTCTACATTACAAATGTTTGAAGTTTCTCTTCGCAAAAACTCCACGAAATTTAGTTATTTAGTTTAATTTAACTTCCTGAAGATTTGGCTTTTGCTTCGCTTGTGCTAGAAAATATATTTTGCACGTGCAAAATGCTTCTTAGATCTGTGCATGAGCGAGATTGATATGGCATTATACCAGTGCAAGCTAGAAGCTTGCACTAGTTGTTGCTCCACAATAAACACTTTCTTGTACCAGTTTTGAAATTTCTTAATTTTTAACTAAAGTATGGGTAAACTTTTTCCAACAGAACAAAAAAAATGTTTTTCATTAGGCATTTTATTCTGGCAAATTTCATGCAAAACAGGACTGGGACAAATGGCTGATGTGCAGGACAATCTCGTAAAAACAAGACATCTTGTCATTCTGGTTCACAACCATTATACCCTGGTATTGATGTCAGAACCAGGGAAAAAATTTAAAAATTTTCTTTTCGGGGGCTACTTTTCTTGTTTCAGTGCATTCCAGATAATCTTTTGTATTGAACCCTATGGCAATTTACGGGGGCTCTTTTGCCATTTTGGGGGCAAAATCGCCCCGAGCCTCCGTGTATTTTTTCCCCTGGTCAGAACATGTGCACACAATACGCAATGTTATATATGAAGCGGAACTGCATGTGTGTAGATCAGCTGGCAGGACTTATTTGTGATCTCCTTGGATCAAAACTAATCTGGAATAGATGACCTATTAAAATTCAATTGTGATTTCTTTTTGTGTTTTTGTAGCTGTTCAGAAAAATCAATATCATGGGTATTGGAATTATTTTAAGATCAAAGTTTTATCTACATTTGTCACTAAATGTATATGTACAACTGTTGTGTATTTTTTTTTTTGATTACCCTAAATTATCTTTATAAAATTAGTGAAGTGGAGAAATTACAAATAATATAAAGCTTTGAAAGCTGGTTTACCGAGTGCAAATTTAAATGCATGGAGTAATAGAAAAGATTTGATGCAAGCCAACTAATGTGATGTGTAACAATGCTGTTGGTTTCTGTAGCTGGCTTGTTTTCGTGGACACCACAGGACACGGACAATGCGACAATATCCATCATAGCCAGTGATGGGAGAGCAACATCTTCTCTCAGCCTTAGTCTAATTATTTGCAGCTGCCAAAACAATGCAACATGTGACTTCACGACCCACACAGAAGAGTATGACTTTGTGGAAGACAGCTTTGCTGTAAGTTCTCAAATTTTTGTTGTTGTTTTTTTGTTTGTTAAATTTTGTATATTTTCTACATTTTCTGTAATCAAATAAATCAGAGTAGGAAAACAAAGAAAAATTCAAATGTAAAATGTTAAATGCAATGAATGACTTACCACACCTAATGGGAACCTGTTGTGCAAATCTACCAAACTGAGATATTTGGAGCATTGAATAGCTAAATTCTTAGATCTATTTGATCAATTCTCTTTTGAATTGTTCTTGTGTCTATTGAACTTTTCTTGAAGTAATAGCTTTTCTTGACCCTGTCAAACACCCAACAAAACTGTACAACTTTACTCATTTCTATGACATTGTATATCATTGACTTGATAAAACAGTATGACTAGACTTAATAGACATGAATTTCAGATTACAAGACTCAATGCAACTTGAGAAATACTCTAGTACCAAATGACTTGACTAGACTTAAGAATAATAGGGCTTTTGGATTCATTGCTTCAGCTGGGAAGCTGTGGCTAAAGGCATCATATAACAATATTTCCATTTTAAAAAATGTGACCTACATGATTCCCTATGCTAAAGTGTCTTTGATACAGTCTAAAAATAAAGCCCCGAAAAAATAACAGTTGAAAATGATCAATGAGTGCTTTAAAAAAGTAAAAATCATTGAGAGACCATTCTCGTTTTCCCCCATAGACTGCTGTGGTGCAGAATTTTCATTGGCCGATAATAGTACATGTGCCAAATTTTGTCTGTACATATTTTACAAGTGAGTGCATAAATGTCTGAACTTTTGTGTTCTATTGTGTTTATTTGTCCATTCAAATACTGTCAGATTATATATGTCGGACAGCAAAGTTTGACAATTTTTGAATTGGTCTTCCAGAATGTTATATAGTGACAGAGAGACTGGAAAGAATCTCAGAAGAGCAGCAAAAGAGCCCAGAAAGATGACCCCTGTCTGGAAGGGCCATTCTTTGCCATCAAAAAATCTGCCAAAATGACCAGTATAAGATATCTCAACTGCTACTGTAAAAAACTTTGTAACAGAAAAACAAGAACAGATATCTGAAAAGAAACAATGAAGTTAATAGTTTCATTGCTGTGTCATGTAAACTCCTTCTTAGCCAGTCTATGAACTTTCAAGCTTCCCCTCATAATTCAAAGACGATAGGATATATAAATCTCAAATTCTGGAAATATTCTTTCCTGTTTTACGTAGCTATCAACGAAATGGTTGTGGTGTCTTAATTAAGATACAGTCTTCAATGAACCTGTGTTACCCAGTATGTTGTGTACCTTTTCAGGTCGCTACTTGTAAATGTACCCCGGGATGGACAGGATCAGATTGTAGTGAAGACTTTAATGCGTGCGATGGCGATCCGTGCTATGAAGGAGTTCTGTGCATCGATGAGCCACCCCCAAGTGTTGACCCGGGTTGTGGGCCTTGCCCAAATATGCTGATGGGTGATGGACTAAACTGTTATGGTATGATCATTCTTGAAATTTCATAGCAAACAGGAAATCAATGTCTTTCAATCTTTTCAAGCATGGTGTAGATATAAATTACTCAAAACTAACATTAAATAAGACATATCAGAAAGATCAGAGTCTGCTTCTTATGGTGAGGTATGATTCAGATAACTTAAACGCCTTATTAACCCTTTGGATGCTATAATGTAAAAATATAGTCAAAAATCTCGGGGGTCCACCCCCCCCCCCAAGATTTTTCATTAATTAATTTAAAAAAACTAAAGACATTTAGAATCTGTTATTGATATGATATGATCTATGGGCATAAACCTTTCTAAAAAAAAAATCCCCAAAACTAAACTTGTGCTTTAAATGTGAAAACAAGCTACATGTAAGTAGTTAACACATGCAAAGTGGATGCCAAAGATGTGTCAGTTGCTGTTTTAGGAAAAATATAATTATCCATGATCTGAATAATAAAAACCAATGCATGAAATAGAGTTAGGAACATTAATGCATACTTACATGGAAAAAATCCATCAGCTAATGTACCAACAGTATATCACTGTTATGGCCTTATTCAAAATCGCTTGGAATATAGTTACTTTTATTAAAAATTATTCTTGATTGAGATGGTGTCAAAAAGTTTTTTTTTTTCTTGTCGTTAAATATTTTTGCCAGTATATTTGCTGTAATTTAACTAATTCTCCTAAAAGTACTACATTTCATATCATGTTATTAGGGCCCGGAGTTAAGATATTCGTTTGGAGTTTTTTCCAAGTTTTTCCAGTTTTTCTGATAAAAAACGAAAAGGGGTTTTTTTTATTGCCATTTTTGTTTTCGCGTCCCGGAAAAAATAGTTTTTTCCGGAAGAAACCCAACCTGACCCGAAACACATACCAAACATTTATAGCACATAAGACTGGAGCTATAATTTTTGATAAGATACTACAACTGAATTTACAACGTAAATCATTTGCAATGAGCATTTTGTGGTTATTGTGTTGTTTTTGTTTTTTTGATGGCGGTGATTGGCAATCGTTACGCACATTTAACTTACTATTGTTATATTTCCTCTTAATCATGATGATGTGCCAATTATACTACTATGAATGTGCCTCAACAAGTGCAACAACACAATGGGTTCATACCATGCTCAGTTAAGTTGTTATAACTGCGGCAGATCAGATAAAACTCGCACAGAAGAGTATTTGAGCAATATTATGCATATTTACATCTTATTTTCAGTACAGTTACAAAAATGATTATACTTTTTTATCAATACATTCACATCATAACACATCTGTAACATAATGAACTAGTGGATTATTGCGATGAGCACCAGTGCAAAGTCTAAACCTGTGCTTAGGAACTCGTGGCTGGTACAATGGAGATTTTCGATCTGGTAGTAACATTAACTGTACCGCTGCTTGTTATGCCTTATTTTTCATGCATCACTATAAACAAAGACTAAATGTACTTATGCCTAACGAAATGATGTTCATATTGAAGTAAGTTAATGTTTTAGTCTGGATAAGTGTGTCATTGAGGTACTCTCCATGACCTGTATTTTATCCTACACTGTATTATCATCAGAATCATATCACGTCTGCACAGGGTGCATCCCTCTCTACTCTGGGAACATCGTATAGCTAGAAGCCTCCATTCCTTTGTAAACGAAAACAGAGAAAATCTCGAAATGAAAGTGTAACTTAAAAAGTAAATCTGATGCTGATATAATAACCCTTAAAATTGGTAGTAATTACAAATCAACAAATATCAAAATATCTTAAATCATTCTTTACTTAAAATACCATTAACACGTATCATTTAGAGTACTTTAATGACCCTAGACAAACCTCTTGACGGGTCTCTGCCCGCCGCTCTTTCTCAACTATCTCTTATACTTGGCTGCCCATTTGTTGTAATCATGCAATTAATTGGTGTTTATAATACACATGATTTGAAGTAACTTGCGTAAAATGGAAAATTTGAAAAGACGAATTTTAGATTTGTAAAAAATGGAAAAGATGGAGCGACTAATGTATAGCCTTAATAGCCTGCTTTGCACTATGGCACTGAATTTGCTCAACAAGGGTATCTCATCCTCTAGGTCCTGATCTCATGGTGACAAAGTATTGGCAATTAAGTGTTCTACCAACGGCTCACAAACGACTCCACATGATTAAGTTGCAGATTCATCCTCATCATTGAGAAACTATCTACTATATGATGCCGGTCCATTCAACAGAATAATCAAATAAAGACTAAGACGCAACCACCAACCACTCAAGCAACCAATTGTGATTAACATGTCTTTCATAATCATTGAATTTATATGAGTAACCCTTAATAATTGACATTTCTTCTTCAAATACAGACAATATAGTGTACCTAGCTTACCCATGATTGTGGTCCAATCTCAGTGTATTAATACATCAGGTTCCATTGAATGTATGTGCATGAGTGTCAAATACCCAATACAAGCTGAGGAACGGCACAACTCTGTCAAGTGAGGGTGCTGTGATTTTAATTGTTAGAAGAGTTATTTCATTTCAAATGGAGCCATACATATCTATATATCTATATGTTGAATTGTGTGAGTCAGAGAGGTTTGCCATCATTGCAAATAATATAAAGACAATCTTCTTATATAGTAAATTTCAGTTGTAAGACATGATCAAATGCGTTTTACAACTTATACAACTAACAACTTAATAACATACAATATTTAGAAAATTGGAAGTAATTTCAACGGTAAAAATTTCCAAAATTAAAGCAAAATCTTCAATTTAGACGAAATGTTCCGAATCAGGTATATCTGTCTAAAAGTTTCTGCTGAAATTTCAATAGTCATGACATTTCCTTTGGTACAACTAATATAGAAAATGCCTTACAGTGAAATATTGTTGCATAGTTTTCGTAATGGATAAATTTAATCAGGCCTGGAGAAAATATCAGTAACTATTAAAGTAAAATGCTTTTTCTCCTCAATAAAACAAATTCCAAGAAACACTTCTGCGCTATATACACCTAGCCGGATATATGTGTACAACTCATTGTTCTCGAGGAAACAACAACACCACTTATAACCCCCCCCAGCAATCCACCCACCTCGTGGGCGTCCCTCATCCGCCCCCCTATCCTCATGGTAAACATCATGTCAACGCCTTTCAGTTATTACAATGTAAGTTTTGTTGTACTTTTTATAAATGTTGGTTCTGGAAGACGGTAAGCTACATTCAATATATGTGGAGTCGACTAATAAAACTTCATACTAACGCTCACGCTACGTGGAACCTGATTTTATTCTCGAATGATTCTGCAACGCCATGAATGAATTAGCTCGCTGAGCGCCTAACGCGGCAGCGGGCAGGAAATACTCCGCAGGATTGGAATGGCGGCACAATAAGTGCAGGCTTGATATGGTCCAATGATCAGTGGGAATGGTGACCGTCCGTGTGAGTCACCGTTCTACAAGTGTGGTACAGGAGACGATAAACCTCAGCCTTTCGCTTTTTACCATTGACCTTCGCCGAATCTGACCGATTGCGTGAATAATCGTTTATTGATTGATATGCGTCGTTAAAACGAACACAACAACAACTAGACAGAACTTTTAAGTTAATATTAAAGTAATGAAAAGTGCAATAATTTTTTTTTTTAGCAGATATTAGATTGAATGTCTCGGATCAAATGCGTGCCATAAACAACTTGCAGATTGCACACAACATGGGGGTCCGTTTGTATTGTTCTTGCACCTCTGGCTATAGAGGAAGTGGCTTCAACTGTACAGGTAATGTGTCGTTCCACCAGAATATGTTGTCATTTTTGAGAAAAAACCTCCTGGTATCTATGGAAACAAAGATAATTGGTCAAAATTTGTACTTAGGGACAGACTCATTGTAAGCATTGTAACAATAACATTAATTGTAGTAAGTTAAATGTTAGCTTTATCTGGCTCTTGTGGATACTCATAATTTTGAGGTTTCCAAGTACTGGTTGTACAGGCACAGTCATTCCAAAAATACATCACTGTTCGCGGTTTTGATAAGATTATGGATTCATAGAAGTGAAGAATAAACACTATCATTAGTCATTGGAAACCAAAATAGTTACATATGCTTCATATTTTCTAATGACGAAACTAAGCTTTTTTTCTCAAAGTTCAAAGTTATTGGGCTTATACGAAAGTTTATCCTGCGAAGGATTCTTATGTTCCTAATTGTTATCCATCCACAAAATAATTACCCTAGAACATTGTAAGACTTATTAGATGAGCCTATTCTTACCAGAGTAATTGCGCACATTGGACCAGCGTCAAAATTGAGACTAATTTGTCCAATGTCATATTCAAGGTCAATGAACATTTCACCAGATGATATTATCCAATTGATTTATACCTTTTCTTTCAGTAAAAAAATGATATATAAATATTCATTAAAACATTTGCAGAGTATTAATTACTTCAAACTGGGTCATGAGATTCCACCTAGGTAGGGGATTCTATATTGTGGTTATTGGAGCAGTAATCACAATTTCAACGGTTTGTTTAGGGTCATATGCAAAAGTTTATCTAACCAATTTCTTCATCATAAATATCTATTTTGTAGAAGTTTTAATGTTAATTGCATTCGAATACAAATTGACTGACTTGTGAAGCCTAACAAGTCTTTATTTGTCATCTCAAAAAAAAAATCTAGTATCTGCTCTAAACAATTTTCAAGAATTTTCATATTGTCGACTTCACACACTTCAATATCCTTTTCGATATTATCATGAGAGAGCGAGGTACGAAAATCGTTTACTGCTAATTACTTTTTTTTTCGTATATTTTTTTTTCCTATATTTTCCAAACACATGATGAAAATGAATGTCAGGATCCCTCACTGAATGATTGCCATGAATGATATGCCATGGTCCAATCAAGATGGCCTACTATAACATGCTACGTGTTCAGGCTGGAGGTGATGGTATGACTGTATCCGATTTAGATGAATGTATTGTGCATCCGATATTGCCCACGTCCTGCTTGACTGCGTCAATAATAGAAAGTTTCACCTGTCAATGCACACTGGTTATAGGAAATGGCTGTCATGTGTAATTGGTAGGGTATTGTGTGGACTTGTGTCTTCATCAACTCAATATGCTTACATTTACAGACCAGTTAGATGCGTAGTTGTCAAATATTGTTAGCATCGAGACTGCACTTATCTGATGATTAGATGAATCCAATCAACATTACTTCTATACTTGAAATTGTGTTTAAATATGTTTTAATTGAGAAAATTTACTGTCTTGGAATTATTAATTCTCCTGTAGCTTACATGTTCAATCGAAAGAAACAAACAAATCATAAAATAAATATGAAATGGATTAATTTGTGGCGCATTTTTATAACGTAATGCTAGTCAAAACTCTTAAGTTTTAGAATTTCAGGTCCGTCTTAATGTTTTGTTTCAAGTGGTTATTTTTTTTTTATGAAGAGGTAGCGAATATAAAAAATTGTACACAATATGTGTTATTCTTTATAAACAACAATGAGCTGATTAATTTTGGATTTCAACAGATCCAGGTCACAGACTTGAACATTTGATGTTCTGATTAGGGCCATTACTATATAGGGGGGGGCGACGAAAACACTAATTAAAATGTCTGATATGGATTTTCATAAAGTTAGGTCTGTTTGTATTATCCGCCAAAAAAAAGCAATAAATGATAATTTCAAAGTTTAAAGGTCAAGGGTCATGGGCCGTTAAATCTGATTTGGCCTTACTGTTATAGACTCAACCTTTTATCAGATTTTTAAATGAAACTTGGTCAATTATCTACATGAACAAAAATTAAGTGTTAAGTTTTTAGAATGAAATCTAGTTCAGAGGTCTAAAGGTCAAGATCCTTGTAATCTGCTTTCACTGAAGTTTATATCTCAAAGAACAATAGAATCACTGGATTGAATGTTGGCTACAAAATAACATGAGATCTGAATTTACCGTGCAAGGTGCTGCAGAACAAATATAAATAGGGCAAATGTTTGAAGCATTAGACACACCACAGTCAAATTGCTCTAGTTCTTATCTGGATTCACCACAAAAATTCATTGTGGAGTGCAATGAACACCTACATAATCTGTAATTATGATTTACAGATGTATATCTTAAGATGTACTGAATATACAGAATGAAACAAACATGTTAATTTGTATTACATCCGCGTGTTTTTGAATAGACATTGACGAGTGTGCCAGTGATTTACAACAACTGTACATTGATCAGAAAATGCATGATACGGAAGGGATCGTTGAATGCACATACATCACACTCCGTTACAATACACTGGTGATGGCCTTGTTGGTAATTTTAACGTCTGCCTCCGAGATTCCTGTAATCCTAAGAATTAAAGGAACATCTTAATAAAGAAGCATAAATATGATCGATATACATATTACAGAGAGCTATAACCGTCACAAAACTTGAATCATTCAACGATTATACCCTTCATAAAAGCGAAATTTAAGGGTGAAAACAACACCAAACCTCGGACTTAATTTGCTCGTTTGCTGTCCGAGAAACGCTTTAGCTGTGACGTAAGAGATGGTTTCGTGCTTGCGGGCAACTTCCGGGACGTAGTCTATGCGTATTTGGGCTGAGTCAAAGACAACCCTTGAACTATTGTGTGTTATTCCTCCCTTATGAAAAATAAAAGAAGCCTAATACTTTCACGTTTGCATACGTCTCATTAATTCAACTTAAATGTCTACATGTTCTACGAATCATTGTTGGTAAGGGAAAAAAAAAAAACGCTGAAGGGGGGAAAGATCGACCTCCCAAGTGTTTACACGGCGTAATTTATTGCAGCTATCTGGAAGTCAGTGTCCGAAGTCGCCGCGCGATTTTGCACTTTTGACATTTTAAAACCAAAATCGGAGACTTACCATCTTCCACATGGAAAATGCAGTTGATATGAATAAATCATTACGAGAATCAATATGAATAAAGAAATAGACCCAATCAGCCTGCCGAAATCTTCGTATCATTTCCACACGACTGATAAGATCATGCGATTCTGCTGGCGGTTTTAAAAGATCAATGCGGCGAAGTCATTGCAGTTGGTCCTAATAAGGTCTTTAGCAGCGAGTTACTGCTCGGGCTGCAGCAGAAGTTCGCACCACGCGCCGACCGCAGCCTGGTTGCTATCAGATCAAAGCTGGCGGATTACTTACGCTTGCGCGTGCATCACAAAGCCAAAACAAAAGTAGTTAGATCAAATTACACGCGCAGTTTGAACTTTCGACTACTTTATGTCAGAGAAAACTACCTCGAACATATTCTACAATAAGTAACGTTAGTTTAGTTCTCAACACAAATTCTAAGTTCAGTGGGTTGTCGGTTTGTTTCATAGCTATTTCCATGAAATAGGGGCCTACAGCTTCGCGCACAAACGGTGATAAACCGAATTTTTTCGAGATTTGTCCACATTCG